>JAODPA010084988.1:0-25245 GCA_025585075.1 Nepenthes mirabilis
ATAAATAGGTTGTTACACGTTAATGGAGGCAAGGAATTAGTTACGGCCCCCCCCCGTGGAAGAATTTCCCCGTTTCCCGTTTTCCTAATTTCCCGTTCCCATATATTATTGTTGGCACGGTTATGATGAAGGTAAGAAATCAATATTCAATTCTCTCTCTCTCCTGCGTCTTACTCCCCCTCTCCCTGTTCTTCTCTCCCTTTTCCCTCTCCTTCCCTCTACCCAGCACAAATCGGCCACATTCCTCCTCTGCAGATCTCCCCTTCCGTGCGTTCTTCATCAACAACGACAGCGACAACATGGTGAATGCATCAAAGAGACTACGTAAGAATAGGGCAAGGGGGGAACCCGTTTCATTAGTTAGCAGGGAAAAATAATTAGCAGATATCTAGAAAGAAATTTGGTTTTATTTTACCTAAGATGTTATGTAATTTTTGTACTTTTTTATAATTTTTCTATCTTTTTTGATAATTGTTGAGGTTGGTCACTCCCTTATGGGTAACTCAATAAACGGATATCATCAAATTACACAAGTTTTGTTTGATGTTGGAGTGTTGCATTTTGACTGCAGCAAAGTCTAGGAATATCGTTTGCCAGAGATTACAAATCTCAAAAGAAACTGTTTGTCGGAGCGATAAATCTCGGAGTAACAATTACCAGATGGTCAATTATTGGAGCAGCTAGGTAGGGTTGTAAGAGTACGATTGGCTAGCGGTCGGGTAGTGAAAGCCGGTTAATGGGAGGTTGACCGGTTAAGAGTAGAATTCGATCAACAGGATGTTAACCGGTTGGGAGAGGAATCCGGTCAATATAATGTTGATCAGCTGAGTAATGGTTTAAGGACTTTGTGGAAAGTTGACATTTGACGTAATAGACAGTTGCCTTTTTAGGATTGGTAAGACTTGTAGACCATGCGCCGAACATTGCCTGCAAAGTGATAAAAGGCAGTTTGCAAATGGCAGAGCTTCTAATGAATACAACCTACAAAGCATGTATGTTGTGAAACTTGAACGAAATCTCCATCTATAAAGCGTGGTTTTTGGAGAAGAAGGTGAACGTCTAGCTAGTGGATGAGAAATCACCAGGAACGCTGTTCGCCAAGCCACATGTATGCGGGCGTCAAATGAAGGTTGCCATTTTACAATACTTGTAAAATATCTATGAGTAAATAGCACTTCAGTAAGAAGAAGGAGAGGAGAAAAACAGAGAAACAAGAAGGAATGAGAATTTTCTTACTCTTTGTAATTGTTTTTCTTGTTCACAATTCCCAAGGAGCTTGTATAGTTAGTGTGGATTGCTAGTATTTTATCTTGAGATTTTTATAACCATTTTACATAATGAAAGTTTTTAAAATTTGTCTTGTAATTTTTTTTCTTTAATTGAGAAGGGATTATTATGTAAAAAATATTTTGCATCTTTTGTTTCTTATACGCACGAAATGCTGACGATGACGGGGGGGTTTGGACTTCCATTGCACCGGATCGCATGAATTCAGGTTATTCGAACCCCAACAAGTGGTATCAGAGCGGAGATTGTGGTCAAGCCTTCTTCTGATACCAACAATTGGTATCAGAGTGGAGGTTACGGTCAAATCCTCTTCTAATACCAACAACAATAACGTCATAAAAAGATGGAAAAAAATATAAACTAATTTTTTTTTTTTCAAAATTTTTCATCATTTTAAATAGCCACAATATTTCTCACTTCAAATGATTTGTGTTTAGACTAAAGTTTAGCCTGGATAATAAGAAATTCATGCATGACTTTAACACGGGACTTTAACCTATATCTCGCACACTATAATGATAAAGAGATACGATTCAAGTGCTTCTTCTAGATAAGTATTTTGGTATCTAATCGAAATATAAGCTTAAATTCATATAAAATTAATAAGAATTACTAAACTCATTGAGCCCAAGCAGTGAGGCTATTAGAGCTGGCAATTAGAAAGCGGACTGCTTATGTAGTTTGGATGGTAGTTGCTGGAGTAGGAAGCTAGATTCATTTCTGAGGTGAGTTTTGAGGTGGACTTGGTGGAGCCTTGTTGTCTCAATATTGATTGGTAAGCTATGATTCAGTTCGATAAAATAGTCTATTCACAAAAAACGTAATATTCTTTTTAAAATAAACAACTTGAATAGATAACATTTAGTGGTAATAATCTCTTAAAATTATAATCCCTACTTTTCAGTCTTTCTATTGTTCTCTCTTTTTCTTCCCTCCGCTAGTAGCATTTGGTTAGACTATCATTCTTTAAAGTACCCGTGGCTTTGGCTGGACCTTTGTTGCTCCTGAGTTGCCCAAGGCTACATATGGGTGACAACTTATTTTTGGTCAACAATAATAGTTTTTAACTTTTTTGTAAGTGTTACGGTCTTTTAATTCGTACAATGATATAGGATAATTCGGTCTTTATATTGCAACAATAATATTCACCCCTCAAGTTATACTTTCCATACAAAAAGATACAGCTGAGGGAGAGCTCTTTGATCAGTGAGAGTAAAATGATTTAGTCGGCTTAGCTTTCACGACTAGACTATTTGGAGGTAGGCCCTATTCCTACGACAAACCGTCTTCTTAATTTACACAAATGTGACCCTAAATATTTTTATATTTAACAATATTAAGTATAACATACTATATAATTCTTTTAATTTTTGCCACTTCATAAAAAGTCTCTCATTAAATGCCCATAACGAACAGAACTGCTCACATTTAAGGAACAATCATGGCAACTAGGACTTCATTTGTCTTTTTTTCCAATGTTAGTTTTGGCTAAAAATTCATGTTGAAGCCTGTCTCAAATGCTTAATTGTGCAAAGCTCGTATGAAAATTTTTACAGTTATTAGAAAATTTTCACTTTATTTTTTATTGACAATATTTAAACAATTAGATCCAACAAAGATAAACTAGATAAAATTATCCATTTTAAACTCATATTATTGAGTTTTGTCGAGTTAATTTATGAACTGTGATTTCTCTTTCACAGTCAAAATGCTACCGTTGTAATTGGCATCAAAGTTATAGTTTAACATTGCTAATCAATAATAATTCGCTAGTGGCAAGAGGAACATGAGATGATCACTTTGTTGAAGCATGCAAAATCATCCGCCAGTCAAACCTAACGAATGTGGCTGTCGAGCGTACTCAATGTCATATGGAAACAGTCCATCAACTACTCCATTTTCTGACGGAAAGCTTCCTCCTACGCCATGTACGCTACTAATTATGCCAGCCTGAACAAAAGTGAAGAAAACGGAAAGATAGGGACCCGAAACGCACTGTGCGTGCCCAGTACATGTTGTTGTGAGAGTGCCCACGACGACAGCGGGGAAACTGGCCTTGTTGCCCGGTCATTATCCGAGTGATAAAAGTCTAGCAATTGTGAAATTATTTTATTTTATTCTTATTATATATTTTTATTCAAATTATAGAAATAAAAAATAAAACAAAACAGATACTGTTGGGTCCTATACTAAGGCCCACGAGCATCTCAAGCCCAGCCCAACTGCGTAGGGAACCTACGTGGTGTCCAGCTGGCGGAAGGCGACGAGCATCCTGCAGCGCATTAATGAGCTGCCGGAAAACAGACAGGAGAGAAAAAAAAACTAGCCAATGGAGAAGCGGCCAACGCTATGACAACGGTTCAGGCGGCCGCCTCCAGGCAGCCAGCCAATCCCAGCTCGAAGGGATACCAGGTGTGGCCGACAGCGCTCATGGGCTTGCCTCCCACCGCAAAGCGACAGCCGACATGACCGGCGGTTAGCAACAGTGACCAGAGGCCAGGGAACCCTAGCAACGGATGTTCTCGCGCCCAGAGTCCACTCGGGAGGAGCCTATAAGAGCTCTCTTCCTCAGTAGAGAAGAGAGGTCCTTCTTCCTTTTCTCAGATAACAAAGAGAGAAAGCAATCAAATTGAGATAAGACTCAAGTCTTGTGGCCTCAAACGAGCCCGCTTCTCCCAAGATCACAATCCCCAAGCCTGTTCAGGCAGAGGAAAGTTAGCCACCTACTGCAGTGTACCAAGGAAGCCAGGCCTTCCACTACCTACTCATTGCATATCCCACACTGAAACATACGCATCACTCACGTTTCATCAGTACTCATCTCCGCACCACCTAGCGCGTGCGTCATTTCCGTTTATTGCGGGAACTTGCTGACTTGAGCATTGGAGTGGCCGTAGTGGGAGAAATCCTGCCAGACCCCTGACCTCTCGTTTGTTGTTTGTGTTGTGCAGGTCCAGGTTAGGAGATACGAAGACCGAACCTTCATCTTGTCGCTACAGCGTGGTCGGGAACCCAGAGGCCCCCTAATCCGTACAGCAACCGCGAACCCAGGATGCAACATTGGCGCCGTCTGTGGGAAACTGACGAAAGGCCTAGTATCACTTTCCTACCTCCCTTCCAAAGTAAAGAAAATGGTGAACACCAGAGTACAAGCTAGTGCTCCAGCAATAAACGTCGTCACTCAAAATGAGGGCCCCCCCGTCGGGAGCCACGAAGACGCCCGTCCAGAGCCTGACGTCCACCGCTTGCCCGCAGACGTGGGCGACATAAAGCCGGTACTCCACGCCCTGTGCCATCGAACGAGAACTCCTTGGCCGGGGGCTGCCCCTACAGCATCTCAAGCGTCCTCCTCCAAGAGAGCGAGGTGCTGCGCAGCAGCCCTCAGGAGAAGATCCAACCAGCCCGACAACGCCGCGGCCCAGGCGATCCCCAACAAAATCGACCCTTACGAAGCTGAAAGCCTTCCTAACCGCAGTGATCGGGGGAACAGCCCTGAGCAGCGTAACCCCTGTAACTCGCGCGGCTACGGGAGACCGACCGCGGCAGGCTCCAACAGCGAGCGACCTCCTCAAGTGAAGAGCTGACACCACCGACAAGCTCAACCGCATTTTTAGGACCACACGAAGTTCCGCGATGTCATCAATGCGCGGAGAGGCGCTACCGACCCATCGATGGAGGAGAAAGTTAAGGTGTTGTGGGACATCCTACACAAGGAGAGGCTCACGTGATCCTTCGCCGACCTTTGGAGATCACCCTTGGCCATGGATCTGCGGACCCAGCTGCTGCCGATTAAGTTCAAGATGCCCATCCTGGAGGGGTACAACAGAAGCAAGGATCTGATGGACCATCTCAACTGCTTCCGTACCCATTTGTCCCTACAGGGAGCGAGCGAGGTCCTGATGTGCCAGTACTTTTCCGTTACTCTCAGGGAGGACGCGTTGTTCTGGTCCCATGGTCTACTTCCGAACTCCATACGCTTGTTCGACGAGCTAACTGACAGTTTCCTGAGCCAATTTGCCTTCAGCCGAAGAGAGGAAAGGCAACCGTGGCACTTGGTCTGCCTCCGCCAGAGATCGGATGAAAGCCTGAAGCGGTTCCTTAACCATTTCATCACCGAGGCACGGCGGATCCCCCAGCTCTCTGACGAGCTGAAACTCAATGCATTCGTTGCCACATTGGCAGCGGGAGATTTCTTTAAGCACCTGTCACACTAGTGCCCTCAGACCTTCTGGGAAGCCGAGGCCATCGCCAGGGCATACATCATGGCCAAAGAGGCCAACGAGACGAAGCACCCTGAGTGAGTGGACCAGCCCCAAGAAGCCACCAGACCTGCTGGCGGGTGGAAGAGGGACAACGACAGCCACCGCTTCCCGGAGAGCCGTAAGCAACCGCAGCCTCCACCAGGGCCCAGGAAGGACCATGGACGGACATCCCTGACTCCCCTGAACGACAGTAGTACCAACATCCTGATGCAGATCTAGGACGAAAAGTTCTTCAAGTGGCCGAAAAAGCCAAAAGGTCCCAGCGGCAACGATCAAACCAAATACTGCAAATACCACCATTGCCTGGGACACTTGACTGAGAACTGCCAGACCTTGCAGCAGGAGATAGAGAACCTGATCTGCCGCGGATACCTTAAACGGTTTGTGAAGAGTTCGGGATAGGGCCCTGCAACATCGGACGGCGAGGCCAGCGAGCCACTGAGGGGCCACACGGCCGCCGGCGTGGTTAACATGATCTCCGCCGCAGCCGTCAGGGACACCGGACAAAGGGAGCCGAGGCCAACTTCCAGCAATAAGCGGGCAAAGATAGGGGATAGGAATGATGTCATTAGCTTTAGCAGCGATGATATGGCTCATGTAACCTCCCCCCATACTGATCCCCTCGTTGTATTCGTCCTCGTTTCAGATGGTAAGGTTGACTACCAGCTGAAACGAATTTTCATTGATAATGAAAGTTCACAGAATTGATTGTATCTCAGCGCTTTCTTTAAGCTTGGATTGAGGCGAATCCAGATGAAAGCCGCCGACGGACCCTTGTACGGCCTGGACAATGAACCGGTCCCCGTACAAGCGATAATCCGGCTGGAGTTCACCATGGGAACTCACCCACCCTCTGTGATGCGGGAGCTAGCGCTTCTCGTCGTCAACCTACCGTCTATCTACAATGCCATATTGGGCAGACCTTTTCTCACGACCTTTGGAGTTGTGACGTCGATCCCACACCTAAAGGTAAAGTTTCCCACCCCATGGGGTATGGGGGAAGTGCTCGGTGACCAGGAGATGGAATGAACATGCTACCTGTCCCAAATCAGTCCCGCAGCACCATACGGACCGGACGAAAATCTTAACCTCCGCGACGAGACCCTACTACCGCAAGCCCAATTAGGAAAGGCCACCAAAGAGGTCCCTTTGAATCTTTTCAAACTGAAAAGGTGCGTCCACGTGGGCAGATCCCTCCAACCCACGGAACGTAACCAGCTGATTACCTTCCTTAGGGCCAACTCCGGCATATTCCCTTGGGTTCCCGTTGATATACTCGGGATATCGGCTGAGGTAATCATTCACAAGTTGGGCCTTAACTTGAGCCAAAAGCCCGTTCGACAGAAGCGCAGGAACCACTCTGTCGAGAAGTTGATCGCCATAAGAGAAGAGATGAGGAGACTCCTGGACACCGGGTTCATCCGAGAGGTCTAGTATCCGGAGTGGTTATCCAACATCGTACTAGTGAAGAAGAGTAATGGCAAGTGGCGAATGTGCGTCAACTTCACCGACGTCAATAAAGCTTGCCCCAAGGACAGTTTCCCTCTCCCCAGGATTGATCAACTCGTGGACTCCACGTCCAGACACGAACTCCTGAGCTTCATGGATGCGTATTCGGGCTACAACCAGATTCAGATGCACCCTGTGGACGAGGAGCATACCTCCTTTATGAAAGACCAATGGACATACTGCTACAAGGTGATACCCTTTGGCCTCAAGAATGCTGGCGTGACCTATCCACGCCTGGTGAATAAGATGTTCGAGGCCCAAATTGGAAGAAACATGGAGGTATATGTCGACGATATACTCGTAAAGAGCAAAGTCGACCACGACGACATCAGTGACCTATAGGAGACATTTCAGGTCCTCCGGCAGCACGGGATGAAGCTCAATCCCGCCAAGTGCGCCTTCGGAGTGACCTCAGGGAAGTTTCTAGGCTTCATCGTGTCCTAGCGCAGCATTGAAGCTAACCCAGAGAAGACCAAGGCCATTCTCGACCTGAACCCCCCGCGAACGATAAAAGAGGTGCAGAAACTCACCGGGCGGATAGCGACCCTTTCACGGTTCCTCGCCAAGTCAGCAGAGAAGTACTTGTCTTTCGTCAAGGCACTAAGGGGCACTAAAACGCTGGGGTTCAAGTGGACCGGGGAATGCGACGAAGCTTTCAAAGAGTTGAAGACGTACCTCGCCAGCCCGCCTCTTCTGAGCTCGCTGTGCGTGGGCGAGAACCTTTACTTCTACTTGGCTACGTCAACAGCGGCCCTCAGCTCCGTGCTAGTTGGGGAGCATGAGGGAGTGCAGCAGCCAATGTACTATGTAAGCCAGGTACTGATGGATGTGGAGGCCCGCTATCCGCACGCCGAGAAGATGGCGCTCGCCCTCATCTATTCGGCACGAAAGCTGCGGCCTTACTTCCAGTCGCACCGGATCATCGTACTGACAGATCAGCCACTGAAGTCAATCCTGCAGAAATCGGAAATGTCTGGGCGGTTGGTTAAGTGGGCCATCGAGCTAGGAGAGTTCGACGTGGAGTTTCGGCCCCGGCCAGCCGTGAAGGGACAGGAACTGGCGGATTTCATTGTTGAAGTGGCTACCCCAATTCCGAAAGACGCCGACATCCCTAGAAATGTGGGGGACCACGACCCTCTAGTGTGGACCCTGAACATGGATGGGTCATCCACCCAGGTGGGAAGCGAAGCCGGAGTCGTGCTAAAAACACTTGAGGGTACGGAGATTACATACTCTGTCACGATAACCTTCCTAGCTACCAATAACGTGGCAGAGTACGAGGCCCTCCTCGCAGGCCTGCGCTTGGCCAAGGAATGCTCCGCGAAGTCATTGGTCGTGCACAGTGACTCCGAGCTTGTGGTCAACAAGGTACAGGGAAATTTTGACGCTTCAAACCCACAACTCGTGAGGTACTTGGCAAAGGCGAAGGCCCTGATCCTTGAATTTGACCGATTCATGATCAAGCACATCCCCAGGTCCGACAACGAGAAGGCTGACCGACTGGCCTGGGATGCAGCCAACGGGTCCCCGGAACAGTACTCCAGGGAGCCAAGGGAAGTCCTAACTGCACCTAGTATTGACACCGAGGACCAAGAGATACTATGGGTCGACGCAGGAGACAATTGGATAACCTTGTACGTGAAGTACCTGACTGAGGGAGCCCTCCCCGATGATGCCAACGAGGCCAAGCAGATTAAGAAGACAGTAGGTTGGTACGCGCTCCTCGGCAGAAGGCTATATAGATGGGGATACTCCACTCATCTCCTGAAATGCCTTACTCCAGAAGAAGCCGAATACACCTTGAGCGAGTTACACCTGGGATTATGCGGCTCGCACATCGGGGGCAAGAACCTCACGTTCAAGGTCATGCGACAAGGGTTCTATTGGCCAACCATGAAGCGGGATGCCATGGAGTTCATCAGAAAGTGCGAGAGTTGCCAGGTCCACGGCCCCATGACGCATCAGCCACACACGGAGTTGCACTGCCTCCAGTTCCCGTGGCCATTCGTGTAATGAGGACTCGATATCCTCAGACCGTTACCTTTGGCTTCCGGGCAGAGGAAATTCCTGATCATTGGTATTGATTACTTCACCAAATGGGTAGAAGTTATCCCTCTGGCCAAAATCACTGAGCAAAACGCGACGGAGTTCCTTTGTCAGAGCATCATTTGCCGCTTCGGGATTCCTGAGGTCGTAGTGACCGACAACGGGACCCAGTTCACCAGCAAGCAATTCATGAGGTACTGCCATGATCTTCGCATTAAGCTGATCCACACATCCATGGCCCATCCCCAGGCCAACGGACAGGTTGAGGTCACCAACCGCACAGTGTTGTATGGATTGAAGACCAAGCTGGAAGACGCAGGGGGCACTTGGGTCGAAGAGTTGCCGTCCGTGCTCTGGTCGTATCGGATGACCCCGCGGGAGCTGACAAGAGAGACACCCTTCAACCTCCGTTTTGGGGCTGAGGCTGTAGTCCCCGTGGAGGTGGGGATGCCAAGCCTGCAGGTTGAGTGCTTCGACCCAGCCACCAACTCACAGAAGCTCCGGGAAAGCCTAGACCTGCTCTTAGAGGTTCAAAATGCGGCACAACTGCGAATCAAGGCCTATCAGCAGCGCGTCGTACGGTATTACAAAAAGCGGGTGAAGACGCGCCCTCTCGAAGTTGGAGATCTGGTCCTTCGGAGCGTAGAGGCGGCGGGAAAGACCATGAACAAGAATAAGCTCTCCCATGGATGGGAGGGCCCATTCCTCGTCTCCGCAATCCTCTAGAGCGGAGCGTACAAGTTGAGGGCCCAGAACGGTAAACTGGTCCCCTGGACCTGGAACGCCGCCAACTTAAGGAAGTATTACCAAAAACGCCATGCCAGCCCAGGAAAAACACACACACGCACCATGTTGAATGTTTGTACATGTGTTATGCTTTTTGTTAATAAAATTACTTTTCCTATTATTCTGCATCTCCATTTGTGTGAAATGTTGGCATGCATAGCATTCTTAAATCAAAACGACCTAAACTGCCCCTAAGTCGGCAGGACTATCGTCCGTCCAGAAAGTAAACCGTTGGCCATGCGCCAAGCGGCCTGCAAGCGGCCATTAAAAACCTCGCCCGCACGACGGGCAAGTCCAAAAGGGCACACATCTATCATGGCTCTGCGCCAGTCGACCCAGGCGGTCAAAATATTAGGTATGGGTGCTTTGGAAGCTTCCCAATTCCTGGCCAACAAAGACCTTAGGGGGCAAGTATCGCAGGCGTGCGGCGACCTTCTCACGCAGAAGAGAGTACCCTCAGCCCACAATGGACGAGGGCTAGGACCTTAAACACGGTGATTATGACGCCTTGAGCAGGGGATGCACACCTCCCGCGGATACCACGCGACTATGGCCTAGACCCGGAGCCCAGTTGCCGTAGCCTGAAAACCCAGCCGACCCTTGTTGTGGCTCCACGGGACTTGCAATGATATCCGCTTTACCAAATTGAGCTTCCCATCAACCGCGCGAGATGCGACGATATCCTCCGACAAAGGACGAGCACAACGCAAGAATCTGCCTGATTAGGGCCTTGGCGACAATTGCTCTGCGAGCTTAGCATTCAAATACGGGGCATGCCCCCACAAATCACATTAAACGAAAGGCGCGGTCAATATACCGCATCGGAAGAGAATGAATACGAAAGAGAAGGAAATCACCCTTTATTCGTTTGCCCAAAACAAGTTAAATACAGAAGCAAAAAATGACAACAAGGGGCGACCGAGCAACCTATACAGACAAAGACTACTTTGGAGGACAGGACGGACTGGCTTCCTCAAGGAAGTTCCTCAAGAGGGATGCGTCCCTGATCCCGGTGTTTCTAGGGTGAAAAACTCCTTCGGGTACATCAGGAGCCACCAGGGAAGCGATCCTACGGCACAGATGAATACTGTCCTAGAATCAAGCGTGAAAAACTCTAGCATGCGCTTTGCCTCCGACGGGGTGATCCGGCCAACCATATCCTTGGACAAGCGTGCGTGGTCGTCCTCTAGAGTGACGAGTGAGGCTTCCAGGTGTTCCACTTTTTGCTGCAAGCGCCTGACCTCCTTTTGCACCCGTTTGCTGTCCCCTCGAAAGGAGGCGATCTGGGCTCTTATGTGATGAATGGTTTGCAACCCGCGATGGAAGCCCCCGTGGAGGAGGGTGACCAGCCCGTCGAAAGGGTCAACATCCCCAGGAATATGTAGGAGAAGAGGAAGACATTAGAGGAATCCATGAAACATGCGGCAGCAGGGAAGTGCCAGATCGAGACGACCATACCTAAGTGGGAGCGGCGCTTGAGGAATGTGCAAAACCACCTGGTGGAGGCCCTTCCTGGGGCTCCTCCTATTCGGCTGTGGGGGCCAAGCTAGCCGGAAGGGTGGCAGACGTAGGAGCGCTTGGGGGCTTTGGCCCCGAAGAAGTCCCGACTGCCTCTGCTCCAGCTCCCGACGGACCGGTGACCAGTGTGACTTTGGCCTCCAATGCTGCAAGGATGTCTTCGAGGATCCTGCCCTCCGAAATGGGCTCCACAAAAATAATAGTTGGCCCCAATGATCCTCCTAACTCTGACATTGGCGAGGGCGTTGCTGAGCGTGATCCCTTAGGGTCATCAAGGTCTGAGAGGCTGCCTGCCATTTCTGGAGCTACATCCACGGATACATCGGCGATGGAATGCGCGGAGGGCCCCCCAGTGGGTTGAGGCTCCGCCTCGTCGACTTCGAGTACGGCTAGCCCCGCGGCCGAGTCGGCGGTGGTTTGGCGGCCTCCCCATGGTGCCCTGCGCTCGTAGCCGCCTCCAAAACTGGGTTCTGAGTCTCAACAGTAGAACTAATAGCTTGTCTCTGGGACCTCCGTGTCGAAATACCTCCAGCTTCCCTCAACCTCTTCAGGGGAGCCTCAACCCCCTCTTTATCTAAGTATGACTCTAACAACGAGCAACTTTCCTCCTCGTCCCCATTGAACGATCGGGGAGCAACGACTCTCCCAGGCTCTCTCTTACCAGGACCAGCAACGCTCTATTCCGACGAAGGCCCCCACTTAGCGGCCTCGAATTTGATGGACATCAAAAAATAACCCTGGACGGAGAACTTTGCCACCTGAGACTGGATGGCAGTAATCAACTCCACTGCCTCCACAGCATCCTCCGTCGGCGGTTTCTCAAGGAAGAACCCCAAAATCGGGCCCCACACGCGTGAAAGCTCAGAATCAGAGGGCTATTGTAGGAAGAAATATCGGTCTTTCCGGTTCTTGACTGAATCTGGGTTGGTTCCTCGAAAATGGAAGCCCGTCTTGGGCGATATTGACACCGAGTCCTCCGACTTCGTAAAGCAAAATATCAGTCTGGCAGCCTTGGCATCGAAGGAACCGCCACGAAAGCGAGCGAGGATGCACAGGGACACCAGATAACGCAAAGCGTTGGGATGAAGCCTCGCCACTGGAACTCCCAATGCCTCCACCAGTGCGTACAGCGTGCACGGCATGGGATAGCGAAGCCCCCCTCTCAGGTGGTGCTCGTAGACCGTGACATAACCCCCTGGGCGACGCTGGCTCTATCTGTGGAACCAGGAGCATGATAACCCCAATCGCTGGGGGCGCCATAATCTACCATAAGGGCAGCAAAGGAGCTGGGCGTCAAGACAGACTTTGTATTATGGATGCCCTGATGACCTGCCCTGGGAGCCTGAGAAGAAGAAGAACTCTCTCTTTTCTTTGCCATACCGCTCTCACGATTCAAGTCAAGAACGAAAAAAATCTCAGTGCGGTGAAAAGCCGCCCAACTTAGTTTAAATAAACAATGGGAGGCCAGTAGGCGGGAAACCCAAACAGTGCTCACCACGAGTGACTGGGACACGTGCCTGCCCCATGGAGCATCGTGGGGCCCGAAGTCACCCGTAATCATGGCCAGTCTGGCAAGCGGGTCACCTTAGGCGCCTAACGGAAGTCCACGCTGGCACCTCCGCATTCAAGGCAAGCTTACGATAGCAAAGCCTGCCAAAAGGGCGCGCGGGTAAAAAAAAAAGATCCAGAAACGCAAACTATGGAAGACAAAGCGGCACGACAAAATGATGATTTTTATTGCATCGATGGATTTTGTTACAATGACTGTCAAAAGGCCATCACAGCAGCCTGTCGCGGTAGCTATCCGCTATCGCCCCGCACGATCCGCAGAGAAGCTCGGAACCGGGTAGTCAACCAGCTGTGCACAAGTTCGGGCGCCAGAGTTGCGAGAGTTCAAGACGTCGACGCGAAAGTTTGGGTCCTCCAGTGAGGCCAGCCTCCGACTGAGACGGATTCCATCCTGATAATTCCTCTCCAGTGCAGGACCGACTTCCTCCTGTAGGAACCTTGACCGCAGCTCTGTCCACATCCACGCGACCTCTGCCCCATGCTGTCGCAACAGCTCCTCATTCTCTTCTTCAAGAGCCCGTATATGGGCCTGAACCGCCACGTTGGCACTGGTGAGTCTGGAAGCCCTAGCTTCCGACTCAGTCCACGTGTCCTCAAAATGCACCGCTTGGACCCTCAGCTGCTCCATCTCGGCCACCGCAGCCTGCACACGTGCCTTAGAGCTCTCGAGCCTCCTGGTGATCTATTGGAGAGAGAGGTCCCCCCTCCTCGGAGCACACTCTCGAGAAGAGGCAGCACCCTCCACCCTCTCAAAGCGTAGAGGCACCCGCAGGAATCGAACGGGGCCCACGACAGTGGCTTTGGAATGACCCCCTCCTGGTGCACCAGCGCCCGAAGCCCTGGGAACGTGACAGTCAGTCTCTGACTCACTGGAAGAATGCTCCGATTCATATGATGACTCCTCCATCGAAGTTGTGGCGAGAGCACACACGATAAGAACGAACAGCTATCAAGTACGCAAGCGCAGGAAAGTCCAAAGTCACAGAGTGGATTGACACGTTTAAATAGGCAAGATGTTTTCCTAAAAACGGCTGCGCTATGAAGACAAATAGCGCCAGAGCTCAGCCAACGGGCGCCCTCCACGAGGCCTCGCGCATTTCCAAGGCATGTCATTACGGCGCCGCGCCTCCTGACCTCATGAGCATTAATGCGCTAGACAAGCCAAGGGACGTGACCGCAAACAGTAGCCTCTCCGTCCCCACAGGACAGGATGCGGATCACCAAGAGAAAACACTCGATGAAGAAAAGAACCATGCACAGTGAGAAGGGAAAAATGAAGGCAAAAGGGCTACTTCTTTTATTAATCAATACTTTCTTACAAAGTACACCATTTATAGTGACAAGAGTACAAGAAAGATGAAGAAAGATGACGGTACGAGACCCAGGGGCCCCATTGACTGCCCCAGACAAGCTTGGAGAACGCGATCTATATGAGATTGCCACGGCCAGAAGCCGCTGGTAACTCAACAAGCGAGCGGAGGCAGCCACGCAGGGGTCCCCCCAAAGAGGAGGCAGCCGCGGCGCGATCCACCAGGGCGAGATCCACACCAATACCAGAACCCCCAGGGGAAGTAAAGGGAATAACCCTGCAATTCTCTCACCGGGGCTCCAGCCTCTCCCTCCTCCACGGTCCACGCTCGAACTTAGTGAGGTGGAGACCATGAGCAACGCCCTCCGCTAGCGGGGGACATCCCTGCGGGGGTTCCGCCACGGTCCCACCACACTCCGGATGAGCCACACCATGGAGGAAGGACACATGACGACAGCAGACTGGTCGAACTACCCTCATTAGCATAAGGAGCGAACCGCAACGCGAAAGTTAGAGCGGCCTTCATCAAGGACTTCGGGCATCTAGCTAATCCACCCAACTCCTTCTCGAACCCCCACTAAGGGCGGGATGAGCCAGAATCTCCTCATTACTCCTCCAAAGGTGGCCAAGGAATGTGCTCCACTCGCTAAGGAGCCCTCCTATTTATGGGCAAGGCGGGAGCCATTCTCTTGTCCAGCACGGCTGGTTTCCCAGCAGACATCTTTTACGGAATCGAAAAGTCCCCTAATCAAATGCAACCCTGAGCGCGCGAATCCTGCCAATCAGAGCAACGAATCACGACAGCACCAGAAAAGCTTGCGCAGTCACTTGGGGAAGGTGCAAGTCCAGAAAACGATGAACGGTGGCGCGTCTCTAGGAAGTCCGTCGAGCCGCAGAATGGACCCAAAGGACATGCCAGACCCGACCATTGGCCAGCCCAGGCATGCAAGGCTAGTGTCGGGTCCTGTGCTAAGGCCCACGAGCATCTCAAGCCCAGCCCATTTGCGCAGGGAACCTACGTGGCGTTCAGCTGGCAAAAGGCGACGAGCGTCCTGCAGTGCATTAATGAGCTGCCGGAAAACAGACATGAGGGAGAAAAAACCAGCCAATGGAGAAGTGGCCAATGTTACGACAACGGCTCAGGCGGCCACCCGCAGGCAGCCAACCAATCCCAGCTCGAAGGGAGATCAAGCGTGGCTGGCAGAGCTCAGGGGCTGCCTGCCACCGCAAAGCGACAGCCGACATGACCGAAGGTCAGCAACAGTGACCAAAGGCTAGGAAACCCTAGCAACGGGTGTTCACGCTCCCAAAGTCCACTCGGGAGGAGCCTATAAGAGCTCTCTTCCTCCGTGGAGAAGAGAGGTCCTTCTTCATTTTCCCAGATAACAAAGAGAGAAAGCAATCGAATTGAGATAAGGCTCAAGTCTTGTGGCCTCAAATGGGCCCGCTTCTCTCAAGATCATGATCTCCAAGCCTGTTTAGGCAAAGGGAAGTTAGCCACCCGCTGCAGTTTACTAACGAAGCCAGGCTTTCCACTACCTGCTCATTGCATCTCCCACACTGAAACATACGCATCACTCACGTTTCATCAGCACTCATCTACACACCGCCTAGCGCGTGCGTCATTTCATTTATTGCGGGAACTTGCTAACTTGAGCGTCGGAGTGGCCGTGGTGGGAAAAATCTCGCCGGACCACTGACCTCTCGTTTGTTGATTGTGTTGTACAGGTCCAAGTTAGGAGATACAAAGACCGGACCCTCATTCCGATGCTACAGCGTGGTCGGGAGCCCGAAGACTCCCTAATCCGTACAGCAACCGCGGATCCGGAATGCAACAAATACCATAAATAGTGATAATAAATTAAAAGGCAATGCACTATTTGCCTAAACCATTTTCAATCCACCTACCTTCCTAATTGAAGACTTGTAAGAAAATAATTATAAATTACTTTTTCAACACAGACTGCTCTTTAATTACAAATTATGTATTTAACATAAATTGCTCCTTAACTAGAAATTACTTTTTCAATACAAACTATACCTTAATTATAATTTACTTTTTCAAAATATACTACTCATTAATTCAAAGTATTTTTTTTAATACCTCCTCATAATTTATAATTTTTTGCTTATTCTTGAATGTTTCGAACTTGTCTAAAGTTACAATTTTGGTAAGAATAATTGCTAGTTGATTACATATATGAATATATTCTATCATAATTCCTTTTCATGTCACAAGATCACGAATGAAATGATGCCGTAGTTCAATATGCTTGCTTCTAATATTAAAAACTGGATTCCTGGTCATAATAATAGAAGACATGTTATCACAAAAAAATAACAATTTCCTTCGATACTTGTTGTTATAAGTCTTGCAAAACTCTTTATAGCCAAATTGTTTTGTGAGCTGCTTGAGAGGCTACAATATTTTCCACTTTTGATGAAGATTAGGTAATTGATCTTTGATTCATACTCTTCCATGATATGGCCTTGGAACCAAGGCAAAAAAAAAAACCTGATGTGTTGTTTTGATCATGAAGACTCCCTACCCAATCGCTATTAGTAAAGTCAACTAGTAAACAATCAGCATCCTTTTTATATTTAAGGCTTAACTGGTGTGTCCCTTTTAGGTACGAAGAAACCGTTTTATAATTGTCAAATAGATCTTGCTTAGACTACTTATAAATCTTGAGACTATGCTAATGGTGTAAGGTACCAGTTTCTACGATATGGTAATTAGGAAGTATTAAATTAATATAAGTGGATCAAAGTCTAAGGACATGGGAGGAGTTAGATCAAAAGGCCAGGCATTATAATATTGAAATATTAATTCATAAATAGGATTTGAGTTCTGATTTACGATAACTGCAATATATTAAATTAATATAATTAAAATGAGGTTTACAGTACGCAAAAAAATATATTTTGGAGGCAATGTCGGGCAACCATTTGCCGGACGGTGCATCCACCAGGCTGGCGCTTGCCAGACGCTCGAGCGCCATGGTAGGCGTCGTTTCTAGGGAGCCAAGGCGGGTGCTGATTCCAGGGGTGTGGTGCCAGCTGGGCGCCAGCCTGACATTTAAACCCACGAGGGTTTTGATCCAGCCAGATTTCGGCCTCCACACACGGGAAGAGAGAGAGGGAGGGAGAATCCAAGGTTCCAGAGTCCGATTATGAGCTCGAACTAGTTAGAGAAGTGATAGATCTGATTGAGGTAAGTGCACTCATACTATCTTCTTTTATTTTCTTACAATTTTATTTCATTTTCTTTCGATATCCTCGTTTTGATACCCTAATAAGTTTATATATTATATTATCCATGACTTAAGTATGAAAATATATCAATTTTATGTCCAAATATCGAGATATGAGAAGTTTTCTACAACCTAAAACCCTAACCAGCGCCCAGACTCGTTTCACCATTTATTTTAAATTTTATATATGATTTGGCCATAGATAATTTTTATTCATGACTTAGGCAAGCAAATATGTGAATTCCATACCCGATTTAGTAGTTATGACCCATTTTCGGATACAAAATCCTAAATCCACGCCTTGGAGGAGTTTACCAATTAAATTTGGATTTATATATAAATTTGCTTCAGGGTATTATTACCCGTACCATGAATATGTTAATTTATCAATTTGGTGTTTAAATTTGTAGTTTCGTAGAGTTTTATGCTCACTGGAACCCAGACTAGCACTCTATTTGGGTTTTATCTGAATTAATCGTAATTTGTGTATGATTTTAGTTTCAAAAATTATATAGCATGCTTTTGTGAAGCTATTTGCTACCTAGACGCTCTAACGTTTCTTTCGATTTGCGGTGGTGAGAGTTCGTTGCTTATTTCAAACCTCATGAACAATATTATGAAAATGTTAATTGAATATATTCCAAAAATCACGTCCTGAATCAATTATGAAAGGATTATCGACCAGAAGCCATATAATTCCATTTGATATAAAATGAGAATGAATTCTTAATCCCCCAAGCTCCAAAGAAGAATTATGTATGGACTATGATCGCGAGAGAACCTAAGCTCACGAGGAAATATGAAAATCTGTATCGAAATATGCTTATAAAAAAATCTGATGATTGAGGGAATTCTATAATTAAATGATGAACCTATAAATTGATTAAATTATGAAACATTCTCTAGTAGAGTGGGAACGAAGAATTATATACTTAAGAGAAGAATTTTCTGAAAAACTAAAGAACTAAGAACTTGGATCGAGGATTACAGATAATAAATTTTGACATACCATAAATATTACAATGGAAACTCAAAGATTATTTTGATCATGTATCCTAACTGTGTTTTTAGCTGGTGATGTTTCTTTGCATATATTGGTATGTTATAGTGGATGGTCATTCTCTGTTATGAATGCTGCTAACAACTTATCAACTACGGTCCCGCCTATAGGGTTGATATGTAGACAACCTTCCTCTGGGTCGAAAATAGGATATTGGCCCCATATTGTGTGGATTAAACAAAATCCAGGTAATGACTGACCGTTGATTTGGTTAATAAAGCCTACTGGCTCTGATCCCTCAATGAAATATACTTTCGGCAATGAACTAATAATTAAGAAAATTATAAAGAAAATAAACCCGAGAAAATATGGAATGAATCATGAAAATATTCTTTTCTAAATCATGAACTATAATCTCACATACAGATCTATCCTTCATATATACGTTATTATGTTTTGAATATAAAATTATAACTGTCTTTTGATATATATATATATATATGTCTGCCTTATTAAGTTTTTAACTCACCCTTATTATTTTCCTCCCTTCAGATGAGTATGAGTTACACAGTTAAGATAGGGTAGAGGATTTGAGTGGGCTAGGCATCGAAGACGATGAAGATGATCTTATGGGTTTAGTTTTACAATCTTATACCTTATGATGGGATTATTCTGTATTTCTATTAGATTTTATTCATGAATATATGCATATGATGACGTTGATAATAATGGTATATCCGTAGTATAGTTTTCACTGTATCAATGGAAGTTTATACTTCTGTGGGTTTATATGGTTGTTTCAAGTACATAGTGGCATCCCTCTGTATCCGATGTTGTGTCTGGAGACATAACGTTGGAGCTATGGAATGATTGTGGCAGTTTTTAGGATCCTGTATGGATTGTTGCATTGTCTGGATGTTGGGGTTTGATACAGATAGATTTTTGGTATTGTTGAGGTTGTATATTTGATGTACAAGATTATTATACAATTTTATATTTAGCCAACGTTCGTTTTATAGACGAGATTTTATCAGATTTTTGATTGTAAATATGGTACGTTACAGATGATATTAGATAAAGAAATACCTTATATTTGATTAAAATATTATGCGGAAGCTTAGGATAGAATAAGAAAGATTGAATTAATAGATGAAGACATAGGATGAATAAGTTAGATTGAGTAGCTCTAGTTACCCTAACTTTAATGACTTAGGTTAGAACTATGTTAGAGTTAGAAGATAGGTTTGATTGTCTTGTTTTGGTAACCTAATGTCCAGGAGGATAAGATGCATCATAGTATATGTTTGTGGATAATTTATGGATAAATATCTTCTTGATAAAATTTTGGGAGCATATTTTAAGTTGTAGACAGTTCAATCACCGAATTGAGGATTGTGTGTATCCCCTGGCTAGACAGTGAAGAAATCATGTGCTTTAGATTGGGGATTTTTCAGTGTTGGTATGAGGTGTAGGATGTCGTTCACTGTGATGAACGGTAAGATTCCTAAAATCTAATGTTGCGGCACATATATCGTTTGGTGATCCCAAATCTATGTTTTTATTTGTGATTTCTAAGTTTATTTATTTATTTAAGGATTTAGGCTTTATACTAGTGGTATCGAGGTCATGACATTTTCTTGGGTCCACAGATATGATTGGTTGGGTTGAATCGATTTATTTTGAGATATCAAATTTTGATATGATTTTGGTAATAGTTTGATAAGAAAACTACCATGCTAGCGTAAATTGAATTGATAAGGATAATACATCTTACAAATGGGTTGTGGGATTTGCACCACAAATCAGAATTGATCGAGGTATTAAGAAATTAGCATTGTTTTGCCTGCAAAACATTTAATGAGGATTTGCGCTGAGTCCATTTAGTATATGAGACCACATCTAGAGGCCAATTTATGGTCACTAAGGAGATTTGGTCATATGAATATTTGAGGATGTTTTTTGAAAGGAATATTAGGTGATTGATCATTCAATCGGTAATTTGATGTTGTGTCAAAATCGATGCCAATCGTTGAGGATTCCATGCAGAGCTGAGGAAGTATCGGTTTCGTGCCGCTATGGGATACTATAGAACCTTCAAGGTAAATAAGACAGATCGATGAGGTTATCTCTAGATTTTGAAATTAGGTCTCCCAAGAGATTAATAATTTGATAAGCGGACACTGTGAATAAATAAGCGATTTGTTTGATATATGACAAGGGTTTGATGATTTCTAAGATTGATCTGTATCCATAGCATTGTTGATTGGGGATAATTGAGAATTGTGTCCATGGCAGTACTCAGGATAAGGATTCGTCTGTTACAATTTCGGTAGCACTACTTGAATCTGAAAATTTGTTGGTATTTTAGTGGATGTAACCGAATGGGTCTTTCGGCCATAATTGAATTAAATTCGTGAAGGCCTTATTGAGGAATTTATGGGATCAAGGAGGTGTATAAACTTCGGTTGAGGACGGTATCATGGATTAAGGAGCCACTAGCCATGGGTTCTATTAAGAAAGCAGGTGAGTGGACTAAGGAAAATGTTATATCAGACCTATGGATTCTTCGATAGTGTGAATATGGTTTTGTAGGGTTTTGAGCAATAGTTCTGTTGGGAAGGATTGATTGAGGTCACAAAAGCGAGCATTTCTTTTAGGATTAGGTTAACTTAGAATGATATCCGTTAAAGTGTTTCTAGAGGTTTTGTAATGTCCATGGGGCATTTGGCTTGGAGATGTTCTATATTTGTTCCCTGAAGATCGTTTTCGAGGAAGGTTCGGCAAATTATCGAATTAGTTGTTTGGATTGGTCCCTGATGGATCCAATAAATTATAACAAAATGTGATATTTTAAAAGAAAATCTAGGATTATGATTTTCCTACATCATATATGGGTGGATGCCTTTGAATTAAATAGGAGAGAGGTCCATGATTAGAGTTACTCTACCTGTGGTTTGGAGTTAGCAAGTAAGAATATTTAGATCTAAGATATTTTTGATACTTTATAGGAACTGTGAAAGGTGATCACTGAGTAAGTTAGCTTGTCGATATGCCAACGTGATGACAAGTTGTTAATTAATCAAGTTTGAGGTTTTAATGGAAATTTGAGGCTGTAACGAAATTATTAGGATAATTGCTTTAATCATATTTCCTATATTAGATTTAATCCGGAGGATATGGGTTTTGCATTGGGTATATCGATATCTTTGGGACCCTTTTCGATCTATAGCGGCTATATAATCTAGATGTCTGATATGAATCAATGGATAGAATCACGGTTGATCTTAAGGTATAAGAGAATGGTCAATCAGAGTAGCACAACTGAAGTATTGCGAGCCCATAGGCCAAAGATTTTAGAATAAGATCGATAATCCAATGAACAGTCATTTTTTAGGCCCAGGATGAACTAAAGTAGGAGTTCATAAGTTGTCTGATATTTCAAATTATGTTGAGAAAATAGCTGATAATTTGGTTATCTACAATTTCGGTAGGCTATCATCGAAGTCCTCCCTGTATTAAGGGTTGAGGAAGTAAACATATGGTCGAATTGAGCATTTCTTGGAAATTAGGAGTTTGTCTTAGAATTTGTTCCTATCTAGATTTTTATAGGAAACATTAGGTATTGGGATTAGGATGATTCTTGGGGTTAAATTCTCTAGGAAAGATCTTTTCTTTAAAAGTGTAAAGTAGGAATTTGAATGGACTTTTCCCATTTAATTGAATCTTAACATTCGTTAAATTTCGAGAATAAAATTTTTTTAAGTGGGGGAGAATTCTAAAGTACCAGCTTTCACAATATGATAATTATGAATAACTAAATTAATATAAGTGGATCGAGGTATAAGGACACGAGAAGAGTTAGATCGAATGACCCGAAGACTTGGGAACCGGCATTATAATCTTAAAATATTAATTCATAAATAATGTTTGGGTTTCGATTTATGATAACTGTGATATATTAAATTAATATAATTAAAATTAAGCTTATGGTATGCGGAAAGAGAGAGAGAGGGAGAAGAGAGAAAAGGGAGAATCCAAGGTACCAGAGTCTGATTCCGATCTCGAGCCAATTAGAGAAGTGATAGATCGAGTCGAGGAAAGTGTACTCATACTCTTCTCTTTCGTTTTCTTGCACTTTTATTTCATTTTTTTGGGTATCCTCATTCGGATACTCGAATAAGTTTATATATTATACTGTCCATGATGTAAGCATGAAAATATATCATTTCATGTCTGAATATCGAGATTTGAGTGGTTTTCCACAACCTGGAACCCTAACCGACACCCAGACTCGTTTTACCATTTATTTTGAATTTTATGTATGATTTGGCCTTAAATAATTATTACACATGACTTGGGTAAGCAAATATATGAATTTCATGTCAAATTTAGTAGTTTTGACCCGTTTTCGGACACAAAACCCTAAACTGGTGCCCTGGAGGAGTTTACCAATTAAATTGGGATTTATGTATAAATTCGCTTCAGGATATTATTACCCGCACCATGAATATGTGGACTTAGATTTTGAGGCCCTGTATTTATACTTGGATGACTTTTGTATATTTTTATGAATTTTATATCTGTTGTATTGAGAATATACAGATATTTTAGTTCCACTGCTGTATTGATGGTTATATATATACTTTTATATGTTATTGTGGTTTATATATTAGTACCTCATGACATCTTTCTGTTTGATGTTGTATCCAGAGACGCGATGCTAGAGCCACAAATATATTATGGCATTTGGATCCTGCATTATCTATTGTGGATATATATATATACTGTAAAGGAAAATTGTACAGGTTTGTATTAGTCTGACGACCGTTTTACCGTCGTAATCTTACCAGTTTTCGATTAAAACTTTTGGGGTCGTCACAGTTGGTATCAGAGATAAGAGATACTTTAAGTTTGATGTGAATCTTGTGCGAAAGTTTAAGTTAGAGTAAGATAGATAGAATAAGTAGATCAAAGTATAGGATAATTAAATTAGACTGAATATCTATAGTCATCTTAGTTTCAATAACTTAGACTAGAACTAAGTCAGGGTCAGTAGTTAAGTTTGATTATCTAGTTGTGATGTATTAGTTAGTGTCTTAATTAAGTTAAGTTAATTCACTTAAATTAGGATTAAGTTAGGACCTGTTAGTTATATTGGACCGCATAATGTATAGTGTCCTAATTAATATTTGAATTTTGAAGTTCTGGATGAAATTTAAGGATTATAGATTTTGCCTTAGATGTATTGGTATATTAAAGACTTTTTTTAGGTCTGTAACTGCTATGTAACCTAAGTGTCTGATATAAATTAATGAATTTAAGTTGCAAGAAGATTTTTGGTACGCTAATAAATAATTCATTGAGATTCTAAATGAATAATCATTTTGAAGGCTTAGGGTAAATTGAAGTAAGAGTTATTATCCGTTTGGGGCTTTAAATTAAGTCGGAGAGGTAGTCAATAAATTTGAGTTGCCTTCAAATTTGGTGAATTATCGTAAAGTCTTCCATGTAACAATGATTGAGGAAAAAAGTAGGTGATCGGGTTAAGTCATTGTGAGAGATTAGGAATTTATCTTATGATAATATTTTAATTTAGAATTCCAGATAGAAAGAATCTAGTACTAAGATATAGGATAACTCATTTGGTTGAGGCTTTCTAGGTTAAGTCATTTAATCACAGATGTGACATACGAACGTGAGGAAAGAATCTGAAGAAATTTTTTCTGATTATTTAATTTTGAGATTCGTTAAAATCTTGAGGACGAAATTTCTATAATAGTAGGAGAATTGTAAGGTAGCAGTTTTTAAAATATGGTAATTAGGAGTAATTAATTTAATATAAATAAATCAAGATTAAAGGACATTGAGAAATTAGATTGAAAAATCCAAAAATCAGAAATTGGCAAAACTAGAAACCGACATTGTAAACCATGAAAAATTAATACATAAATAAGATTTGAATTTTAAATTATAATAATCGTGACTTATTAAGTTAATATAATCAAAATTAGGATCTAAGGATGTGAAATATTGTGTTAGAATGTCAAAACGGGCCCTGAATAATGTGTGGCGAAGCTGGCTCACTGCAAACCTGACCTATGCCTGATGCGCGCTCGAGTCCTCTATTGAGCGCGAATTCCAGCAAAGGAGTGCCCGAAACATGCTCAATGCGTACTCGAGCGTTGGATCCAGCAACAGTGCGCCTGAAGCGCGTCAGGCTGGCGCTCGAGCACCAGCCCGCATTATAAAAATGCGTCAGGACTTCTTCCACGTCATTTTCATGTGGGAAGAGAGAGAGGAGAGAGAGAGAACACGAAGGAGAAGAGAGAGAAGGAGGAGATGAAGACTTCCAAGTTCGAATTCGACTTGGACCTAATTAGAAAAGTTGTAGATTAGATCGAGGTAAGTGCATTCATTTACTTTTTTTTCTTTAGTTTCACTTTCATTCCGATCTTCTTGGGTATTTTTATCTTGATACCCATCTATTTTTTAATCTTATATTACCCATGACTAAAGTATGCATATATATTGATTTCATATTTAATTTTTAAGTTTTATCCTAAATTTTGTACATGAAACCCTAACCCCATGCCCAATGCAATTACCCATTTATTTTTAAAATTGTTATATGATTTGATTTTAGAAAATTATTATCCATATTTTGAATATGATTATTTATCGATTAGATATCCGATTTCATAGTTT
>JAODPA010084999.1:0-25239 GCA_025585075.1 Nepenthes mirabilis
AAGTCATAATACTTAATAATTACGTTAATGTAAATAATCTGATTTTATAAAATATAGGATAATGAGCGGTGGAATGGTCCTGTGCTCATCCTATTTGATAGAGACGGCAAAAATAAGTTGGCTCAAAAGGACGGTTAGCCCAGAAAAAGTATGGCCTGTTGGCTCAAAGGTCGGTCAACGTCTCAATTGATCGGAGATGACCTTCAGTAAGTCGAATACGGCCAACAACCTTATTTTCGCGCATGAAAAATTACTTACCTTAATTGATCAAGATTCAGAATATTTTCTCAGATCACGATCTTCTTTAGAAAGGAAATTTCCAACTCAACATATCTTCCACGATGAAAACCCCAACATTTACTGTGTACAACATTTCCACAAGAAAAGGAAGAATCCCTCCGGCTGATTGTGATTACCATAAATGGTACTAGCAACCCTTCGTTGGATAAAAGGAATCTTCTCCAGAGACACGCCCTCTTCGGTGCTCAAAATGACACCAACAATCCAACTCCCGAATGAATCCTCAAGAGTCATTCTCCCTCCTCATTGTTTGCAATCTCTCGATTTAGTGTTAAGAAAAGTCACTCTCTATGAGTACACAACTTCCAAAAGCTGCTCCACATCGAGCGCCACCACTAGCTCAGACTCATAAGTTCCATTTCCCGCATCATCTTTAATAAATTCTATCTTTATATTTTTTTATTTCAAATAAATGTTTACTGACTTAAGTATTAAAGAATAAATCGAGGAGCGAGTTCCGCTATTTTTCTCAAATATCTTGCTTTTTGTTGTGGTATGTAGGATCTAAATTGAGAAAAATAGAGATCGGGTTCTACGTTTGTTCAAATCAAAGGCCCAATCATACCCAAATTTGTTGACAATTAGAATCCCGGATGCATCACTATTGAGTTCAATGTGATATAGTAGTCATTTCAATTTTTTTTTAATGTGAAATCGGCCTTTTGAAATGTTGAAAAGTATTAAAATAGCAGTAATATAAAAAAATAAAAACAAAACAGTTATTATGTTTTTCGAAAACTTTTTTTAAATATATAATTATATTGTTTACAAACTGTTGGGTCCCATGACCCAGCCCATGAAGAATTCTGCGGCCCACGACGGATTTGGACGCCAGCGCAAGGCGGTAAGCCCAGCCCAGGAACCAAAGCGCGCGAAAGGCCCACGCTAGCAGAAGGAACGGAAACCTGCAGCGCATTTAATGCGCTGCAGGCGGAAAGGCATGCGGGGGGACGACGGAAAATCGGCTGAAGCAGCACTAGTGGCTCACGCAACTACCTGCAGGCGGCCAGCCCCTCCTCGTTCCAAGAATAATCAAGCGTGGCCTTCAACGTCAGAAAACCTGCAAGCTGCAGCAGAGTGGCCACCGACGTGACCGGCGGTCCACGGCATTGACCAGCGGCGCAGAAGCCCTTGCAACGGGCATTTTGGCGCCCAAGAGTTCAACGGGAAGAGGCATATAAAAGCCTTCATACCCCGCAGAGAGGGGGGGCTTCTTCTTTTTTCTCCCTTTACCACCTTCATCCGTGGCTCCCTTTGAATCCAGAGTTCAAACAACGAGCCATACTCTTCAGCTCACCTCTTCCCCGCTCGATCTCGCGAGAACAACAATCCGGAACTGAGATTCACCTCACTTCTGTCGGTGATAACCGGCTCGCGTTCCTTCCCGGCATCTTCACAGATCACGGGAAAGTCAGCCACGCCTTGCGGTGCACCACGGAAGCCAGGCCTTCCAGCACCTGCTCACCGCATTCTCCATATCACCGCACGAACACCTCTTACGCTTCTACAGCAAACACCTGCGCGCAGCCTTTAGCGTGCGCCATTTTCGTTTATTGGGGGAATTAGCTGACTTGAGCGTCGGAGCGGCCTCGGTGGGAGAAATCCTGCCGAACCCCTGACCTCTTGTTTGTTGTTTGTGTTGTGTAGGCCCAGGTTCATAGAGACGGAGGTCGGATCCTTCTTCCGAAGCCACCGCACAGTGAGGAATCCGAAGGCTCTTTAATCCGTACGACAATCGTGGGCCCGGGACGCAACATTGGCGCCGTCTGTGGAAAACTGACAAAAGTCAAGTGTCTCTTTTCCACCTAACGACAGAACAACAAAAGATGGTGAACACTCGAGCACAAACTAGTGTTCCGGCGGTGGAGGTCGCCGCCCAAAATGAAGTTCCCCCCGCCGGGAACCAAGCAAATGATCAACCGGAGCCTGACGTCCGCAGCCCGGCTGCGGACGTCAGCGACATGAAACAGGTTCTCTGCGCTATATGCGAGAACACGGGGACTTCCTGGCCCGGGACTGCCCCTCCGGCATCCCAGGCCTCCACCTCCAGAAGAGAAAGGCGTCAGGAGGCCGCTCGCAGGAGACGAGCCAACCGAGCCGGCCGCGCGACGACCCCGGCGGTCCCAGGCGGGAATGATCAGGACGAAGCGGAAAGTCATCCCGCCCGCGATGATCGGGAGGAGAGCCCTGAGATGCAAAACCCCCGCAACTCGCGTGGCAACGGGAGACCAGCCGCTGAAGGCTCCAACGGCGAACGCGCCACCCAAGCGGAGAGCCGCCATCCCCGACTTGCCCGGACACACCTCCAGGGCAACACGGAGCTTCGCGACGTCATCAATGCCCGGAGAGGCACTACTGATCCGTCGATGGAGGAGAAAGTCAAAGTGCTGTGGGACACCCAGCATAAGGAGAAACCCGCGCCCTCCTCCGCTGACCTTCGTAGATCGCCCTTCGCCATGGACTTGCGGACGCAGCCGCTGTCGAATAAGTTTAAGATGCCGGTCTTGGAGGGGTACGACGGAAGTAAGGACCCAATGGACCACCTCAACTGCTTCCGCACCCACCTATCTCTGCAAGGGGCAAGCGAGGCCTTGATGTGCCAGTGTTTTCCCATCACCCTCAGGGGGGACGCGTTGCTCTGGTTCCACGGTCTCCCGCCGAACTCCATACGCTCGTTTGACGAGCTTGCTGACAGCTTCTTGAGCCAGTTCGCCTCAAGCCGAAGAGAGGAGAGGCAACCATGGCATCTGGTCCGCCTTCGTCAAAGGTCAGACGAAGGCCTGAAGCGGTTCCTGGACTGTTTCATCGCCGAGGCGTGGCGGATCCCTCATCTCTCCGACGAGCTGAAACTCAACGCCTTCATCGCCACCTTGACGGCGGGGGATTTTTTCAAGCACCTGTCGCACCAGCGCTCTCAGACCTTCCGGGAGGCTGAGACCATTGCCCGGGCGTACATCACGGCCGAAGAGGCCAACGAGGCAAAGCGCCCCGAGCGAACGGATTGGCCCCCGGAAGCCCCCAGAGCATCTTGCGGGAAAAAGAGGGACGGCGACGACCAGCGCTTCCCAGAGCACCGGAAGCAGCAACGGCCCCCACCAGGGCCCAAAAAAGATTACAGTAGGACCTCCTTGACCCCTCTGAACGATAGCCGTGCAAACATCCTGATGCAGATCCAGGATGAGAAATTCTTCAAGTGGCCAAAGACGCCCAAGGGTCCCAGCGGTAGCGACGAGACGAAGTATTGTCAGTACCACCGCTGTCTGGGACACTCGACTGAGAACTGTCGGACCCCACAGCAGGAAATCGAAGATCTGATCCGGCGCGGACACTTGAAGCAGTTCGTGAAGAGCTCGGGGTAGGAGCCCGCTACCTCCGACGGTGATGTCGTGGGCGCCAAGCGTGGTCCATATGGTCTCCTCCGCTGATGTCGTGGGCGCCAGGCGTGGGCAGCCGGAGGCAACTTCCAGCAACAAGCGGGCGAAGATAGGGGTTAGGAATGATGTCATTAGCTTTAGTAGCGACGACATGGCACATATAACCTCTCCCCATACCGATCCCCTTGTTGTATCAGCCCTAGTTTCAGGTGGTGGGGAGGACTACCAACTGAAACAGGTCTTCATTGATAATAAAAGTTCTCAGAATTTGCTGTATCTCACTGCCTTCCTTAAACTCGGATTAAAATGAAGTCAAATGAAAGCTGCAAGCGGTCCCTTGTATGGCTTGGACAATGAGCCCGTCCCTGTGCAAGGGATAGTGCGGCTGGAAGTGACCATGGGGACCCACCTGTGCTCCGTAACGCGAGAGCTAGCGTTCCTCGTCGTTGACCTTCCATCCGTCTACAATGCCATATTAGGCAGACCTTTCCTGACCGCCTTCGAAGCTGTGACGTCGATCCCACGCCTGAAGGTAAAATTTCCAACCCTGTGGGGCGTGGGTGAGGTCCTCGGGGATCAGATATTAGGACGTACGTGCTACCTATCCCAGATCAACTCCGCGACACCGCGCTGCCCGGATGAAGACCTTGATCTCCGTGACAAAACCTCGCTACAATAGGCCCAGTCCGGTGAGGAAACTGAGGCAATCCCACTGAAGCCATCCGAGCCGAAACGATGCATCAACGTGGGAAGGTCCCTCCACCTTGCGGAGCGTGACCGATTGATCACCTTCCTTAGAGCTAACTCTGACGTGTTTGCGTGGGTGCCCGCTGACATGCCCGAGATACCGGCCGAGGTCATAGTCCACAAGCTGGGCCTTGACACGAGCCGAAAGCCCGTTCGACAGAAGCGGAGGAACCACTCCGTCGAGAAGTTGGTCGCCATTAGGGAAGAAGTGAAGAGGCTCTTGGATGCAGGGTTTATCAGAGAAGTCCAGTACTCAGAATGGCTGTCCAACGTCGTTTTGGTAAAAAAGAGCAGCGGTAAGTGGCGGATGTGTGTCGACTTCATAGACGTGAACAAGGCCTGCCCCAAAGACAGCTTTTCGCTTCTCAGAATTGACCAGCTCGTGGACTCCGCATCTGGATACGAACTCCTGAGCTTCATGGACGCATACTCTGGGTACAACCAGATCCGGATGGACCCGAAAGACGAGGAGCACACCTCATTTATGACAGACCAGGGTACGTATTGCTACAGAGTGATGCCCTTTGGTCTCAAGAATGCTGGCGCGACCTACCAGCGCCTTGTAAACAAGATGTTCGAAGCTCAGATTGGACGGAACGTGGAGGTGTACGTCGACGACATGCTAGTGAAAAGCAGAATCGTGGGCGACCACGTCAATGACTTGGATGAGACTTTTCAGGTCCTCCGACGGCACGGGATGAAACTCAACCCCGCCAAGTGCGCGTTCGGAGTGACCTCAGGGAAGTTCCTAGGCTTCATTGTGTCCTAACGAGGCATAGAAGCCAACCCAGAGAAGATCAACGCCATCCTCGACCTGAGCCCTCCGCGGACGATAAAAGAGGTCCAGAAGATGACCGGGTGAATAGCTGCCCTCTCGCGGTTTCTCGCCAAGTCAGCCGAGAAATATTTGCTCTTCTTTAAGGCGCTCAGGGGCACCAAGTCGCAGGGGTTCAAGTGGAGTGAGGAATGCGACGAAACCTTCAGGGAACTAAAAGATTACCTCTCCAGCGTGCCGCTCTTGAGCTCGCCGTGTGAAGGCGAAGATCTCTACCTCTACTTGGCCACGTCCACAGTGGCCCTCAGCTCGGTGTTAGTTGCGGAGCGCGAGGGCAAACAACGGCCAATGTACTACGTGAGCCGGGTGCTGACTGACGCAGAGGCACGCTATCCGCACGATGAAAAGACGGCACTCGCGTTTGTTTATGCGGCGCGGAAGCTGCGACCCAATTTCCAATCACACCGGATCGTTGTACTGACAGACCAGCCGCTGAAGTCGATCTTGCGAAAGCTAGAGACGTCCGGCCGGCTGGTTAAGTGGGCTATCGAGCTCGGGGAATTTGACCTGGAGTTCCGGCCCCGACCAGCTGTGAAGGGACATGCTTTGGCGGACTTTATTGTAGAAGCGGCGACGCCTGCGCAAGAAGAAGATGACAACCCAGAGATTACGGTACACGACGATCTCCCTGAGTGGACGTTGAACGTGGATGGATCATCAACGAAAGCAGGCAGTGGAGCTGGTGTCGTGTTAAGAACGCCCGAGGGCATGGAGATCGCATACTCCATTACTCTGGCCTTCCCGGCCACGAACAACGTTGCGGAGTACGAAGCCCTCCTCGCGGGCCTACGATTGGCAAAGGAGTGTTCCGCACGGTCGTTAGTCGTGCACAGTGACTCCAAGCTCGTGGTCAATCAGGTGAAAGGAAACTTTGACGCCTCGAACCCGCAGCTTGTGAGGTACTTGGCGAAAGTAAAGGCCCTGATCCCTGATTTCAATCGGTTTGAGATCGAGCATATCCCGAGATCAGATAATGAGCGTGCTGACCGACTGGCCCGAGACGCGGCTGTGAGGAATGTAGAGTAGTACGCGAGGGAGCCCAGGGAAGTCCTGAGCGCACCCAACATCGACATCGAAGACAAAGAAGTTCTACGGGTCAACACAGGAGACAACTGGATGACACCGTACGTAAGGTACCTAACTGAGGGAACCCTACCTGACGACATTAACGAAGCCAAGCGAATCAAGAAAACGGCAGGATGGTATGCGGTCCTGAATGAAAGACTATACAGGCGAGGATACTCCACTCCTCTCCTGAAGTGCCTCACGCCAGAAGAAGTCAATTACACACTGGCGGAAGTGCACCTGGGATTGTGCGGCTCACACGTCGGCGGAAAAAACCTAGCGTTCAATGTCATGCGATAGGGGTTCTACTGGCCCACCATGAAACAGGACGCTATGGAATTCGTCCTCAAGTGTGAAAGTTGCCAGGTGCATGGCAACATGACACGCCAGCCGCACACCGAGCTACATTATCTCCAATCCCCATGGCCATTCGCGCAATGGGGGCTCGACATACTTGGACCCCTGCCAATGGCCGCCGGACAAAGGAAGTTCATGATCGTTGTCATTGACTACTTTACGAAGTAGGTGGAAGCCATCCCTCTCGCCAAGATCACAGAGCAAAACGCGACGGAGTTCCTCCGTCAAAGCATCGTTTGCCGCTTCGGGATCCCAGAGGTCGTAGTGACCTATAATGGAACCCAGTTCACCGACAAACGTTTCACAAAGTACTGCCATGACCTTTGCATCAAGCTGGTACATACGTCTATGGCGCACCCTCAAGCAAACGGACAGGTCGAGGTCACCAACTGCACGTTACTGCATGGACTAAAAACCAAGCTGGAGGATGCGGGGGGCTCCTGGACTGAGGAGCTACCGTCCGTGCTATGGTCATACCGAACGACTGCGAGAGAGCCAACGAGGGAGACGCCCTTCAACCTTTGCTTTGGGGCTGAGGTTGTGGTGCCCGTAGAAGTGGGAATGCCTAGTCTGCGGATCGAATGCTTCGACCCAACCACCAACGAGCAAAGGCTTCGTGAAAGCCTGGACCTGCTCTCGGAAGTCCGAGACGCCGCGCGACTGCGAACCGCGGCCTACCAGCAGCGAGTCGCACGGTATTACAACAAGCGAGTGAAGGCGCGCCCACTAGAAGTTGGGGATCTGGTCCTCCGGAGTGTAGAGGCGATAGGAAAGACTGCGAATAGGAACAAACTCTCCCCCGGATGGGAGGGGCCATTCCTCGTCTCCGCAATCCTTCGGAGCGGAGCGTACAAGTTGCGCGCCCAGAACGGCAAATTGGTCCCGCGGACCTGGAACGCCGCCAACTTAAGGAAGTATTATCAGTAACGCCACATCGGCTCAGGTAAGTCACGCACGCACACATCATGATGAATGCTTGGGCATGAGCTTTATCCTTTGGCTAACATAATCACCATTTCTATCATCCTGCATATTCATTTGTATGAATTGGTGACATGCATTGCATACTTAAATCAAACGACCTAGACTGCCCCTAAGTCGGGAGGACGAGCGTTCGTCCGCAAAACCAGTCCTTAGCCCAGCGCCAGACGGTCCGAAGTCGACCGTCCCAGGACCCTGTCCCCACGCCAGGTAGCCTGGGAACGGCTTTACACATTTTGGCTCCGCGCCAGTAGGCCCGAGCGGCCACCCAGAGACGGAGCCCCGTGCTAGACAGCCCGGAGGTAGCCAGTTGCAGGTTGAAGCAAAAGACCCAGGCGGTCAAAGCATTAGGCCTAGGGGCTTCCCGAGTCCCCAATCTATGGCCAACAAAACCTTAGGGGGCAAAGAATCGCAGGCATGCGGCGACCTTCTTGAACAGAAGAGAGCACCCTCAGTCTATAATGGTCGAGAGCCAGGACCTCAACTTGGTGATTATAACGCTTTGAGCAGGGGCGACACACCTCCCGCAATCATACGCGACCGAGTCCTGGACCAAGGAGTTCGGTTACCGCGGCCTGATAGCCGCGCTGACCCTTGTGGTGGCTCCAGGGGCTTGGTGACGACGTCCGCTTCACCGGATCGAGCCTCGCAAACGCATGAGCTGTGATGACCTCCTCTTACGAAGGACGAGCTCCGCGCAAGAAGGCGCCTGGATAGGGCCTTAGCAATAATGGCTCCAAAGAGCCTAGCGTTCGAGCATGAAACATGATCCCACAGATTAAAGCAAATGGAAAGAGCAAGCTACGTCTCACGATAGAAGAAGCATCGGTACAAAGGAAAAATGGTCACTTCTCATTTATCCACAAGAGGGAAGTACAGTATAAAGGCAAAAGGCGGTCTAACGACCAACGGAAACAGAGATTAATCCGGAAGACTCGACGGATCGGCCTCCTCGTAAAAATTCCTCAGCCGAGACGCCTCATCTACCCCGATATTCCCCAGATGAAAAACACCCTCAGGCACATGGGGAGCCGCCAAGGAGGCGATCTTGCGGCAGAGGCAGATACCGTCCCAATAACGGGCCTCCAAAGCTAGCCGTATCTCCGAAGCAGAGTGCCGACCAACCATGTCTCTGACAAACCTAACGACTCTGTCCTCCGAAGCGGTGAGCAGGGCCTCTAGCTGCTCCACTCTCTGCCGCAGTTGCCCAATTTCCTCCTTGAGAGATGCGATCTGGGCCTGCCCGCTGGAGGCGAGCCGCTGCCCGCTGGAGATAGCCTGCTGGAAATCCCCACAAAAGAGGGCAGCCAACGTGTCAAAAGGGTTGACCTCGTCTTGAGACTGCATGAGAAGCAATGTCAAAAGCACTTCCAAAGCTTGTAACCAAAAAGAAAGGCCAGATGGAAACAGCCGTACCTGAGCAGGAGCCGCGCTCGGAGAACGCACGAGATTACCTGAAAAAACCTCTCCCTGGGGCTCAGCTCCTTCGCCCGCTGAAGGAGGGCTGACTGGAAGGCTGGCTGCCGTAGGAGCGCTCGGGGGCTCTGGCCACGAGGACGTTTCAGCTTCCCCTTCGTCAGCCTCTACCGGATCAGCAGTGGGAGCGACGCCGTCCTCTGTAGGTGTGGCTAAATCTTCGGGGGGTCTATGCTCCGAAATGGGCTCCACAAAGATCGACGGCGACTACACAGGTCCCCTGACCTCCGATGCTGGCTCAGGCGCGATAGCAAACGGCCCCTCCGGGCCCTCAAGGATGACGACATCATCTGTCGCCTCTGCAGCGGAGCAAGTGGGTGGATTCCCAGCGGGTAGAGACTCGACCTCACGAACTTCGCTAGCGGCTAGTCCCGCGACCGAAGTCAACGACGGGTCGGCAGTTTCCCCCTGGCGACCCGTGCTCGCAGATCTCTTCGAAGCCGGACTTCCCACCACCACGGAAGGGCTGGCGACTCGTCTCCTGGACCTCCACAGAGAAGTTCCCTCGGCTTCCCTTAGCCTCTTAAGGGCAGCCTCGTCCTCACCGTCGCTCGACGACGACTCCAGCAACGAGCAGCTTTCCTCCTCAGTACCCCCGAACGGTGGAGGAGCGGCTGTATCTCCTGGACCTTCCTTACCTGGTCCGACCATCGCCCAGCCCGTAGAAGGTCCCCACCTACAAGTTTCAAACGTTACGGAGGTGAGGTAGTAGCTTTGAATCGAGAAGTTCTCCTCTTCAGACTTGATAGCGGCTATCAGCTTCTCGGACTCTACGACGTCTTCGGGGGTCGGCTTCTCCTGAAAGTACTTTGAGATCGGGCCCCAAACCCTCGGGAGCTCAGAGTCTGGGGGCTCCTACAAAAAGAAGAAGCGCTCCTTCCAGCCCTTCACCGAGTCAGGATTGGTGCCGCGAAAGCAAAACCCCGCCTTGGGGGATATCGACACTCAATCCTCCGACTCCGTGAATCGGAAGATCATCCTCGCTGCCTTGGCATCAAAAGTGCAGCTGTGAATGATGGCAAAAATACATAAGGATACCAGATAACGCAAGGCGTTGGGATGCAGCCTTGCCATCGGGACTCCCAGCGCGTCTACCAATGCGTATAGTGAGCAGTTTAGAGAGTAACGAAGCCCCCCCTCAGGTGGTGCTCATACACCATAATAAAGCCTGTAGGGGGAGCGCAGGCTCTATCTAGTGCGTCAGGAGCACGGTAACTCCAATCGGTGGGGAGGCCGTAATCAACCATGAGAGCGGCAATGTTTCCAGCAGTCAGGACGGACTTGGTGTTGAGAACACCATGACGCGCGTCTCTAGGGCCATGAGAAGAAGAAGAGCTTTCCCTCTTTATCATCATTTGTCTCTTAAAAATCACAAGTACACGCAGAAAAGAAATCGGCAGAGGAGAGGAAGCAATCGTCAACTGGTTTAAATAGGCAATGCCAAGCCAAAAGGTGGGAAACCAATACGGCGCTGCTGCAGGCGATTGGGACACGTGGTGACTGCACGGGGCACCGCAGAATCCCAATCGACCGCAATGATGGCTAGGCACCAGACTAGCAGGCGCGTCCTTTCAGCCGCCTGGCGAGGATGCACGCTGGCGTCGGCGCATTAAATGAAGGCTCACGGTAGCACAGCCCATAAAGGAGCGCATGGTAACACAAAACCGGAAAATGCAGCCAAGAAGCAAGAGATTCGGCAGACAAAACGGTGCAAGAAATCAACGGCTTCCATTATACCAATGAGATCCGTTACAACGGTTACCAAAAAAAAAAGAAGAAGAAGAGCACGTCGACGGCGAGAGCGGCTAATGGTCCCAACGGCCAGTAGAGGAGCTCTGGACGTGGTAGTCCACCAGCTGATCTCGAGTTCGGGCGAGCGAATTGCGAGGGTCTAAGATGCCCACGCGGAAGCTTGGGTCTTCCAAAGAGGACAGCCTCCGGCAAAGTCTAACGGCGTCAAAATAAGTCTGCTCCAGGGCAGGGTTCACTCCCTCCGGCCGAAGCCTTGTCCTCAGCTTCGATCGCAGCTCGGCGACTTCAGCCTCATGTCGCTTCCTAAGTCGCTCGATCTCTTCTTCAAGCACCAATGCGCGGGCCTGCGCATCCACATCAGCGCCAGTAAGGCGAGTGATCTTGGCCTCCGCCCGTAGCCCAGCAACCTCAGTCTCATATTGCCGCTTGAATCGCTCAGCCTCTCCCTCGAGGGCCAATATGCGGGCCTGTGCCCCCACGTTGGCACCGACCAGGCGTGCGGCCCTGGCCTCCGATTCGGCCTAGGCACTCTCCAAGTGCGCAACGCGGCCTCTCAGCCGCTCCATCTCAGCTGCAGCCGCCCCACAGTCGCGGCGGGACCCTCTTGAAACCCGGAGGTACTCCCCGACTCCGAGAAGGGCCAGCGACCGTGGCTTCAGAGCGAGCCCCTCCTGAAGTGTCGGCTCCTGAGGACACGGAGACGTGGGAACTAAACTTGGACTCATAAGAGGAGCGCTCCGTGTCGCTAGAGGTATCTTCCATTGATCTCGCAGCGAGGAAATGTGCACAGGAAAAGCAAACTGTCAATAAGCGTGCAAAGGCAAACGAGTGCCTCTCTTGGGAGAGAGTGGAGCATTTAAGTAGGCGAGTTTTCTCCTGAAAGGGCGGGAATCCCAAAAGACAGGAGGCTTTAAGGCGTGGCCAATAGGGATTTCGCATGTGGAAAGCCCCTGGGACCTCGCGTGTTTCCAAAACGAAGCGACGCCCCCTGGCCATGCGGGAATTAAATGCGCCGGCCACCCCAAAAGACGTGGCTGCAGACAGAAATTATCTCAAGCTTTCACAAAGTAACACGTGGATCCTCAGGACAAAACGCCCAGCGGCAAAAAGTGCGCGCGGAGGTAAGATGAAAATGACGGCAAAAAAAGGTTACTTCTTTTATTAATCAATGCTTTCTTGCAAAGTACAAGATCTACAACGATAAAGCTGCGAGAAAGACGAGGGGAAACAACGGTGCGGAGCCCCGTATGCTCCCCTACCACGCCCGAGATGAGCTCGGCGAACGTGATCTACGTTAGATCCCGGCGGCAGAAGCGGCCGGTAGTTCACCGGGCGCACTGATTTGGAGGCGCAGAGTATCCCCTGGTGGAGGTTTAAAGGGTCCAATCCACCAGGGTCCGGGAAGCACCGAGGTCAGCAAGGCACTCCGGGAAAGTTGGGCAAGAAACCCCGCTTCCACGGAGGGCTACTGACCTCGCGGTCCTTCCGTGGTTGACGCCCTGGCATGACACGCGGGGAGATCCCCTGCAAAAGCTTTCGCCTTACAAGTGAAGGTATCCGCGGGGATCCTCCAAGGGTCTGCTCAAGCCTGCCAGGCCGCAACACGGAAAGGAGCGCACGACGACAATAGAATGGCTGAGCCACTGGTCAGCTACCCTCTTGCCTGACGAGACACGACACCTAGCAAACGTCTTTCGGGCAATAGGGGAGACCACTGGTCAGACGCAACCCAAGGCACGCGAATCCCGCCAGGCGAAGTGACGGGTCGTGGCAGCGCTTGAAAAGCCTGCCCGGGCTCCTGGGGAAGGCACGAACTCAGAAAATGACAAACAAGTAGCGCGGCACAGGGAGAGCTGCGAGGCTACGGAATGGGCCTCAGGGACATGCCAGGCCCGACCACTGGCCAGCCCAAGCATGGGGGGCTAGTGTTGGGTCCCATGACCTGGCCTATGAAGAAGTCTATGGCCCACGATGGATTTGGACGCCAGTGCAAGACGGTAAGCCCAGCCCAGGAACCAAAGCGCGCAAAAGGCCCACGCTAGCAGAACGAACAGAAACTTGCAGCGCATTTAATGCGCTGCAAGAGGAAAGGCATGCGGGGGGACGACGAAAAATCGGCTGAAGTAGCACCAGCGGCTCACGCAACCACCTGCAGGCGGCCAGCCCCTCCTCGTTCCAAGAATAATCAAGCGTGGCCTTCAACGTCAGAAAACCTGCAAGCTGCAGCAGAGTGGCCACCGGCGTGACCGGCGGTCCACGGCATTGACCAGCGGCACAGAAACCCTTGCAACGGGCATTTTGGCGCCCAAGAGTTCAACAGGAAGAGGCATGTAAGAGCCTCCATACCCCGCAGAGAAGGGATCTTTCTTCTTTTTTCTCCCTTCAACACCTTCATCTGTGGTTCCCTTTTAATCAAGAGTTCAAACAACAAGCCATACTCTTCAACTCACCTCTTCCCCGCTCGATCTCGCGAGAGCAATCCGGAACTGAGGATCACCTCACTTCCGTCGATGATAACTAGCTCGCATTCCTTTCCGGCATCTCCACAGATCACTAGAAAGTCAGTCACCCCTTGCGGTGCACCACGGAAGCCAGGCCTTCCACCACCTGCTCACCGCATTCTCCATATCACCGCACGAACACCTCTTACGCTTCTACAGCATACACCTGCGCGCCGCCCTTAGCGTGCGCCATTTCCGTTTATTGCAGGAATTTGCTGACTTGAGCGTCGGAGCGGCCTCGGTGGGAGAAATCCTGCCGGACCCCTGACCTCTTATTTGTTGTTTGTGTTGTGCAGGCCCAGGTTCATAGGGACGGAGGTCGGATCCTTCTTTCGAAGCCACCGCACGGTGAGGAATCCGAATGCTCTTTAATCCGTACGACAATCGTGGGCCCGGGATGCAACACAAACAATTTAAAGTTTTTAATATCCTAAAATATAATTCTATGTTTAATTAAAAATATTTAGCTTTTTTTCTCCTTAATTTAAAAATGATGGGTATACCACAACTGGACTGGCCCAATGGTCAAAGAAGGCCTAAATAGCCTGTTGGACGATCAACTCAAATGTTGGCCCGACAGGAGGTAAAGGCCCAAATCTTGAAAGGCCCAAAATACTCCATCAACGGTCAACGCTAGCGTTGACCGTCGAGGCGCAAGTAGGCCGCCAACTCGGGTACAAAACGGTCAACCCGAGCATTGGCGGGAAGTACTATAACAGCAAGCCCAAAAAGGTGGTAACTCTGATGCGGCCCACGCCCAATTTGACAGGCGATCTCGTACACGAAAAGTAACGATCCTTTCATGATTATACGTTTTCCTAAAATCTGATCTTCTCCAAAAAGGCAACAAGAAATTTGGCGCCAATGATGGAGTTTAAACGGTCACAAGAGCCTGAAAGGAAAGCAGATGACTTGAATATCCGTTACACTATTTAGAAGAAAAAGGATCCATCAAATCACGCCAGTCATACCCACTAACTCAGAGAATGCCACCATTGTTAGGCCAGAAGATCACGCCACCTTGACTAGAGAAGGTGGCTCTCCTACTATCTATATAAACTTGGAGTCTTCATCTTGGAGGACAGGCTTTCAAATACGCTCTCTAACTCACCTTCAAGAGAATGGATAGTACACGCTTTCTGAGACGACAAAGAGACTTCCTAATACAATCTAAGTCACGAACGCTTACAGTGCTTGAGCAAAGACTCTCCTTCTCTCTCTCTCTGCATAAGCGTTCACCTTCAAATCCCACCAAAGGCCTCCCAATTGCAGGGGTCCTTTCCGACTCTCTGAGAACTGTTCCCTAAAGCTTCCACGCTTTCGGGGCGCAGCTTCCAGTCACTCTCTGTGAGTAGTAAGTTGGAACTCACACTCTCAATGGGCCAACACTTTCGACAAACTTATTCTCTTTTTATCTCTTTTACTTATCAGTTTACCTTCCTCGATTCGAAGGTTTTTTTACTGACTTGAGCGTCGAAGTATTTTTGGTAGGACAACCTCCTGCCGACACACTAACCTACTGTTCATTTTAGTGGTGTGCAGAATTCTGACTCAGTAAATGGAGCCGGATCAAACCAACTAGACGAATCTGAATCTGTTCAAAATCAGATCCAGGTACGCATCATTGGCACCGTCTGTGAGAAGCGCTTACAGGAAGCCAACCACAATTCCATACAGCGCTCTTTTTTCACCTCCGGATTCGTCTACAATGGTGAATACGAGAGCCCAGTTTAGCGATCCCGCTAGAAACGTCACTTCTTCCGACCAGGACCACGCTGTTGGTACCCTGGTCAACGGGGCGACAAGTAGAGTGTCAGCTTCTTATTTTCAGCAACTGATGGAGCAGATGCAGATCAACATCCGTCTGCTCCAAATACTCTACTCTCGATAAGAGCAGCTACAGCATGCGGCTCCGCCAGCAGTAACTCCTGTGCTAGCTACCAAAAAATGTGGCCTGAGAAAAAAGAAGCCAGCCAAAAGGCCTGAGAGCCCACGAATAGTTTGATCCCAGCCGCCTCACGCGCTCCAAGCCAGAACAGGCCTGAAGAATGCTCTGGGAGCACAACTCCGGGAGAAAGTCCAGAGAGAAGAAATCCCTGATACTCTCGGGTAGAAGATAGAAACACGATTCAGGAGCAAGCCTCCAGGACTGCTAGGTCCGTTGGAAGCAGTAGTCACCCTGCTACTGGACCCTCCAGGGACAAAACAGAGTTGAGAGTTTACCTCAACTCTAAGAGATCCGCCAACACTACTCGCACAGATTCGCGAGTGGATAAGATTTGGAACCGCATGTTCCAGGATGATGAGCGCACTATCAATCTTAACAGATCTCCTTTCACAGCGGAGATCCTCAACCATCCACTGCCCACCAAGTTCAAGATGCCTTCCCTTAACTGATATGATGGGAGTAGTGATTCAATTGACTATCTGGATCACTTTCGCACCCATCTGAGTCTATAGGGATTGGAAGACTCAGCGATGTGCCGCTGCTTCCCGCTCACACTGAAGGGAGATGCCCGCATAGGTTTCATCACCTCCCTTCAGGCATCATCGGTAGCTTCCGGGAGCTCACAAATCTCTTCCTGACTCAGTACGCCTCGAGTCGATAGGAAGAGAAGCAACAGTGGCACCTCTCCCACTTCAAGCAGAAGTTCGGAGAGAACCCACGGCGATTCCTGGACTGCTTTGTGGCAGAGGTCAGGCGGATTTTCCGGATCACGGAGGAGATAAAATTCGGCAGTTTTATTTTTGCACTGACTTACGGGGACTTCTTCAAACACCTGGCCCACAAGAATCCTCAAACCTTCCGGGAGGCGAAGTCCATTACCCTGGCCTACGCAGCGGTAGAAGAGGCCAACGAAGTAAAACGCCCAGAACGGGCAGATCAGCATCAATCATTCCCTGGAGAGGGAAAAAGAAAATACGGCGGCGGTGATCACTCCTGTCAGAAGTAGGACAGGATTGGGCTGCCAGAACGCAGAGATCACGGGCCCACTAGCTTTACGCATCTGACGGACACACGCTCAAATGTCCTCATGTAGATCCGCGGAAAAAAGTTTCTAAAGTGGCCAAAACCACTGAAGAGGGATACTAGGAATCAGTCGAAGTACTGCGACTTTCACCACTCTGCTGGGTATTCTACTGAGGATTACAAGACGCTGCAGAGAGAGATTGAGGAGTTGATTCGCAGAGGCCACCTCGCCAAATTCGTCAAGGGCCTTGGGCAGAATTCTGGAGCAGCTGGCGAAGAAGGGTAGGAGTAGTCTCCTCCCCGAAATCGAGTCGCAGTAGGGGTGGTTAATATCGTCACCACCCGTCCTACCAAAAACCCAACCGACAACGAGGAGCAGTAGACTGGGATGAAGAAGCAGCGCACGACGGACAACACCATTAGCTTCAATGATAATGATTTGGCTCATGTAATATCCTCCTATGCTGATCCCTCATTGTATCTGCGCTCATTTCGGATGGTAGTGTCGACTACCAGTTGAAGCGAGTGTTTATTGACAATGAAAGTTTGAAGGATTTACTTTACTAGGATGCGTTCTTTAAACTAGGTTTAAAAAAAATCAATTAAAACCTGTCGAAGGCCCATTGTATGGCCTTGACAACGAGTCAATGCCTGTCCAAGGGACCATCCAGCTGGAGGTCACCCTAGGTACGTATCCGAAAACAGCAAGCCGAACACTCACCTTCCTAGTGGTTGACCTACCCTCTATTTATAACGCAATACTATGCAGACCACACTTAACAGCGTTCGGGCGGTTACCTCAATTCCACACCTTAAGATGAAGTTCCCAATGCCTTACGGTATGGGAGAGGTGTTAGGTGTCCAGGTTACTAGATGAACATGCTACATGTCTCAGGTTATCCCTAACGACAGCATTAGAACAGTTGGTGAACTCGATCATCGAGATAAGACAACCCTACAACAAGCGCAGTCCGGCGAAACCACATATTTAGTTCCACTAGACCAGGAGGAACCGAAAAGGTGTGTACGGATCGGTGGCTCACTCACCGGAACACTGTGCGATGAGTTGGTCGCGTTCCAGTGACGGAACGCTGATATCTTCACGTGGACTTCAGCAGACATGCCAGGATTTCGACTGAGGTGATGGTTCACAAGTTGGGGCTTGATCCTGACCAGAAGCCTATTAGGCAGAAGCGGAGAAACCACTCCATAGAAAAGTTGATCGCTATTCGAAAGGAGGTGAAAAAACTGCTAGACGCAGTATTTATTAGAGAAATCTACTACCCGAATTGGCTCTCTAACGTCGTCCTGGTAAAGAAAAGCAATGAAAAATGGCAGATGTCCGTTGATTTCACCGACATTAACAAAGCTTTCCCAAAGGATAACTTTTTCTTACCCAGGATCGACCTGCTTGCTGACTCGACAGTAGGGCATGAGCTGCTAAACTTCATGGACGCCTATTCGGGTTACAACCAGATCCAGATAAGTCCAGAGGACGAGAAGCAAACCTCATTCATGACTGATCAGGGTACCTACTGCTACAAAGTGATGCCCTTTGGACTAAAAAATGTTGGAGCAACCTATCAACGATTGGTGAACAAGATGCCCGAAAAATAGATCGGTCGCAACATGGAGGTTTACGTTGACGACATGCTCGTCAAGAGTAAGGTCACTGGCGACCACATCTGCGACTTGGCAGAGTTGTTTGAGGTACTCCGTAAGCATCACATGAAGTTGAACCCAACTAAGTGTGTCTTTGGGATAGCCTTTGGCAAATTCTTGGGTTTCATCGTCTCTCAATGGGGAATTGAGATAAACTCAGAGAAGATTAAGGCTTTCGCAGACATGGCTCCACCACGGAGCGTAAAGGACGTCCAGCGATTGACCGGACGGCTGGCAGCGCTGTCCCGCTTCCTCACAAAGTCTGGCGACAAGTACCAGCCATTCTTTAAGGCCCTAAGGGGGATAAAATCCAACGGGTTTTAATGGACGGCAGACTGTCAGATAGCTTTCAATGAATTGAAGCGGTATCTGGCCAGCCCGCCACTGCAGGTGTCACCCAAGGGTGGAGAAGAGCTGTATCTTTACTTGGCAGTGTCGAAAACATCCCTCAATTCTGTCCTCGTACGCCAACACTCCGACACTCAACGGCTGGTCTACTACGTAAGAAAAATGTTGGCCGGCCCAGAGACCTGCTACTCGCGCGCATGAAAACTATCCTTGGCGCTTATAGTCTCTGCATGGAAGTTAAGGCCATACTTTCAGGCATACCGTGGTCCTTACAGACCAGCCTCTGAAAAGTATACTCCAGAAACCCGACTTTTCTGGACGGTTGGTAAAATGGGTTGTCGAATTGGACAAGTTCGACATCGAATTTCAGCCCAGACTTGTTGTAAAAGCGCAAGCTCTGGTTGACTTTATTGTTGAAATTGCGACCCCATCTCGAGGAGCAGCCCGTAGAAAGCACGGAATTGCTTGATGGAGTTTCAGAATTGATACTTCATATAGACGGATCGTCTACGGACACTGGCAGTGGCGCTGGAGTGGTCCTCACGACCCTCGACGGGTTTGAGGTGAAATACTCCCTCAGGCTCAATTTCTCGGCAACCAACAACGTTGTCGAGTACGACACACTGTTAGCCAAGGAATGCTCTGCCAAAAGATTGGTAGTCTACAGCGACTCCGAACTAATCGTTAACTAGGTTAACGGAGACTTCGATGTAAACAACCCTCACTTGGCCAAGCACTTGGCAAGGGCAAGGGAGACCGCCCAGGGTTTCGACAAACTAACCATAGTTCATATTCCTAGAACTGAAAACTGGAAGGCAAACTTGTTGGCTAGAGCCGCTGCAGCCGAAAATCCGGAACATATTCGAGGGACATGAGAGAGATCCTGAACGCTCCCAGCATAGAGAAATAGGAAACGTTGCAGATTTTCGAAGTGGAAAACTAGATGACGCCCTACCTTAGTTATCTGGCCAACAGATCATTGCCAGAAGACGCAGAGAAGATTAATCTAATTAAAAAGACAGTCGGCTGGTACACTGTGGTTGACGGATGGCTATATTGTCGTGGCTACTTGACCCCATATCTCCGGTGCCTAACTCCCAAAGAGGCTGACTATGCTTTGGGCAAAATCTACCTCGGAATTTACGGATCGCACATTGGCGGAAAAAACTTAGCGTTCAAGATCATGCGGTAGGGCTACTACTGGCCCTCGATGAAAAAGGACGCACTTGAGTTTGTGAAAAAATGTAAAAGCTGCTAGCTTCACAATAACCTTTACCACCAGCCATCCGCAGACCTGAAGACACTTCAGGCCCCTTGGCCCTTCGCGCAATGGGGGCTCGATATTCTCGACCCATTTTCCATTGCCACGGAGCAAAGAAAGTTTGTCATCGTAGGCATCGACTACTTCACCAAGTGGGTCGAGACCATCCCACTGTTGAAGATTACGGAGCACAACGTTCTTGAATTCCTTCGCCAGAACATTATTTACAGATTCGGCGTCCCTGAGGTCGTCGTAACCGAAAATAAAACCCAATTCTCGCAAAAATGTTTCACCAAGTATTGCACCAACCCTGACATCAAGTTGGTCCACGCTTCAGTGGTATACCCCCAAACGAATGGATAGGTAGAGGTCATGAACCAAACGCTACTCTACGGGTTAAAGACTAAGCTGGAGGACGCAGGGGGCTCCTGGATGGACGAGCTCCCCTCAATTCTCTAGTCTTACCGGATAACCCTAAAAGAACCAACGAGCGAGACGCCCTTCAGCCTTTGTTACTAGACTGAAGTGGTAATCCAGATCGAAATCGGGCTTCCAAGTCTTAGGGTGGAATCATTTGACCCACAGGGCAACTCTTAAAAAATCAGGGAGTATCTAGACTTGTTAGAGGAAGCCCGCAACACCGCCAGAATTTGGATAGCGGCCTACCAACATCGAATTGTCCGATACTTCAACAAAAAGGTAAATGAGCGACAATTTGATATTGGAGACCTGGTCCTACGAGAAGTCGAGGCCACGGGCAAGTTAGCCGGCCGCAATAAGCTCTCCCCTAATTAGGATGGGCCTTTCCTAGTCTCTGTCATCTTGCGAAACAGAGCATACAAACTCCGAAGTTAGGATGGAAAGTTGGTCCCACGGACGTGGAACACGATCCACCTCAAACGCTACTTCCAATAAAAGGCGCAGGTACGTATTTGTATTGTTGTGTGTACGCATTTGCTTGCTTGTTTTAATTCGTCAAAATGAGTATTTCCTTAGCATACTACCTTCCCTTCTTGTGTGCATACATATATGTGTGTTTTCTTTACAGGTTACCCGACCTAAACTTTCCCTAAGTCGGGAGGGTCCTCACCCCCTCGTTAATACACCCTGGTCATCCAGGCGGCCCATAAGTGGTCGAACATGAACCTCGGTCATCCGAGCGGCCCATTAGCGGTGGTATTTAAACCCTAGTGATCTAGGTAGCTCATGAGCGGTCTAGTATAAACCTCGGTCATCCGAGCGGCCTGTTGGTTGTCGTATTAAACCCTGATCATCTAGGCGGCCTATATGCGGCCGGATCTAAACCTCGGTCATCAAAGTGGCCCGTTAGTGGTCAAAATCTTAGGGGCTAGCGCAGCACACGCAACGACCTCCTCCACGAGAAGATAGCGTAATCAGTCAACGATGGTTGAAGGAAGAAAAATTCTTCTCTAACGTTGGCCGCCTAAGTCGGCACTTGGGTAGCGCCACCAGGCTTTACTCACAAGCCGACACTATTAGGCTGGTTAACATAGCCGCCTACAAAAAGCCTAAGGGCTTCACTCTTTTGGCAGCACTACAATGGCCGCCAGCCAACTGAGTTGGCCGTCAAGAATAGTAGATATGCAAACACAAAGGAAGTAAAAAGAAATAGACACGAAGTTAAGAAATTTTTATTTTATCGCTTACAAATATATTACAAAGTATATCAGAGTACATAAATATAAAGGGAAGTCCAAAAATCAGCAAAGGGCTAAGGGGGCGGCAGAGGCGGCGCCTAACCGTCTCGCAGATCCCCCACGAAACTGTCGCGGGTCTGGGCGGACCTGTTTGACATGTTTAGTAGGTCCACCAGGAAATTAGGGTCAATGAGCCACGCGATATGCTGACACATATTGACCCCTTCCCACATCCGCGACCACATCAACGGCTCAATCTCGTGATGGCGTATTCAGAGGCTCAGGTGGTTCTCCAACTCCGTCAACTGCCCTCCCAGCTGGCTAAGGCGCTCAGTGAGTCACTCGTTCTCCTGCCTTAGCTGGGCAACCTCCTCCTTCAGACTGGTGTTCTTGGCCTTCATGCCTGCCAGGACAGTCTACAAGGCAGCGGTATCGGACCTGTGCTCTGCCCCCAAACCGCCAACTTCGCATCTAGCCAGACAATCTTTGCCTTCCTATCAGAGATCACTCAGTCCTGCTGGTCCATCGCCTTGACAATGGCAGCAATCACCTTCTCCTTCTGCACAAAACAAAAAAAATAAACAAACAAACAAAAAATAAGTTAGAAATCCTAAAATGAGAAATTATGCAGAAAGTATCACGAAAGATTATACCTCTCAAACTCTCCACATGGGCCTCTCAAGTCTGGCCTTCAAGCCTGGCTCAGCCGGCGGCGGGCTGGAAGCGATGCCCACGCCAGCGGAGCTGGCAGCGGCCTCCTTCAGGATCTCATCCAGGAGCCCCTCATCAATGACACTTGCAGCGGCAGCAAGCTCCTCGGCTACGGCCTCCACTGCGGCTGCTGGAGGATCAAGGCCAACTACCGGCTGCTCCGCGGGCGTCTGCACAACTGGAGAACCAACAGACGGCTCCTGCGCCTCTGTCGGCGGCTCACAGGCTGGCTCCGAAAATGTCTCCGTTTGTGCCGCTCAAGGAATCGGATAACGCCTTCTCCCCAGGCCTCCAACGGGTCTTCAAAAGATTTCTCCATTCTGGTGGTACTGCCGAGGCCGTTGCAAATCCCGACGGTAATGTAATCAGGCCCTGAAGACGATAAGGAGGGCATCTCTAACACCATCCTTTTGGGCCGCAGACCGATAACATCATCATCTGTTGGACGGGGGCGGATGAACAGGCCCCTGGACTCCTCCGGGCGCATCATCATCGTCTGCGGCGGCGCCCTGAGCTTCTGAACGGCGGAAGGCGGTCCCCAGTTCACCTTCTTGGCCTCTACCCTAGAGACCAAAAAATCCCGTTTGAAGTCCGAAATGTGGTCTTTGACCAATTTGATCAACCACTCTAGGGATGCCGTCTCCACCACAGAGGGCGTCCCGGTATACACCTCTGGCACCTGACCCCAATCCTTCGCAAGGGGCCAAGTCTTCGCCACACTCACAAAGAAGAACCGATTTTTTAGTGAGTCGTAGATGGCCGTATTTATCTTAAGGCCACTACGGGGAACGAGGGAGATCCGTTCACCTTCCCGATTTATTTTAAAAAGTTCATTCACCTTGGACATTGTCAACCTCTTAAAATGTTTGCGAAGGAAAATGCAAATGGTACAAATGTACCGTACGGCGTTAGCGTGGAGTTGGGCAATAGGGACTCATAGAGCCTGAAGGATCGACTGCAAGTCGTCTGGTAGAGAAAGATGGAGACCGCTCATCAGGTGGGCCTCATATACCGTCACGTGCCCTGCTGGTGGCGAGAAGGCCCTGTCATCTTTGTCCAGGACTCTCCACGCAATATCCTTGGGAATATTGAACTCAACACACAGCGCCTTCACATCACTGAAGCGATGTCGGCAACGGAGGTTGAGGCCATGGCTAACAGAGAAATTATGGTTCCTTTGAGAACGAGAAAAGGTTGAAGACGAAGAAGGCAAAGTAGGAGGCGTGAGAGAACCTTCAGAATAAGGAGGAAAACTTAAACGGTAAGGTGTGAAACGCCTTAAACCGCCTCGAGAAGGCACGCCATCATTCCTACCACGTGTCACCTCCCAAATGGGCCCCTTATAAAGCAGATCTTCTGACGCATTAGTAGCCTGGATAGCGGTTCAACCGAGAGAAGACACGTATCCACTTTTAGCCTAATAAGCCGGCTAGTAGCCACGCGTCAATCAGGGCTCATAGAAAGTTTTCTAGATTCTGGCCAAAGATGGTCAACAAATTCAGTCAATTTTCTTCTTCAGTTCTAACAAAAAAAGTCAATAGATCCGGTCAATTTTCTTCTTTGGTCTAACCCAAGACGGTCAACAAATCTGGTCATCTTCTTATCCGGTTCTAACAAAAAAGGTCAACAGATCCAGTCAATTTTCTTATATGGTTCTGACCAAAGACGGTCAATAGATTCGGTCAATTTTCTTTTTCAGATCTGACCAAAGACGATCAATGGATCCAGTCAACTTTCTTCTCCGCTTTTCATAGAGTCCTCCGGGATTCTCAAGCAACGAAGGGCAGTAAGGGGCACCCCATCATGAACATATCAGAGGCCAGAATTCTGACTACCGGTATGGGGGGCTAGTGATGGTTATACCATAGCTGGGCTAGCCTAACGGTCAAAGAACGCCCAAATAGCCTGTTGGACGATCAAATCAAATGTTGGCCCAACAGGAGGTAAATGCCCAAATCTTGAAAGGCCCAAAACGCTCCCTCAACAGTCAACGCCAAGCAGGCGGCCAACTCCTGTACAAAACGGTCAACCCGAGCGTTGACCGTAAGTACTGTAGCAGTAGGCCTAAAAAGGCAGTAAATCTGATGCGGACTAGGCCCAATTTGATAGGCGATCTCATATACGAAAAGTAACGATCCTTTCATGATTACACACTTTCCTAAAATCTCATCTTCTTCAAAAAGGCAGCAAGAAATTTGGTGCCAACGATGGAGTCTAAATGGTCACAAGAGCATGAAAGGAAAGCAGATGACTTGAATATTCGTTGTACTGTTCAGAAGGAAAAGGATCCATCAAATCATGCCAGTCATACCCACAAATTCAGAGAAGGCTGTCATTGTTAGGCCAGAAGATCACGCTACCTTGATCAGAGAAGGTGGTTCTCCTACTATTTATATAAACTTGGAGTCTTTATCCTGGAGGACAGGCTCTCAAATATGCTCTCTAACTCACTTTTAAGAGAACGGACAGTACACGCTTTCTCAGACGACAAAGAGATTTCCTAATACAATCTAAGTCATGAACGTTTACAGTGCTTGAGTAAAGACTCTCCTTCTCTCTCTCTTTACATAAGCGTTCACCTTTAAATCCCACCAAAAGCCTCCTGATTGAAGCGGTCCTCTCCGGCTCTCTAAGAACCGTCTCCCAAAGCTTCTACGCTTTTGGGGCGCAGCTTCCAATCGCTCTCTGCGAGCAGTAAGTTGAAACTCACACTCTCAACGATCCAACATTCCCGACAAACTTATTCACATTTTCTCTCTTTTATTTATCAATTTACCTTCCTCGATTCGAAGGCTTTTTTACTGACTTGAGCGTCGGAATATTTTTAATGAGACAACCTCCCGCCAACACACTGACCTCCTGTTCATTTTAGTAGTATGTAGAATTCAAACTCAGTGAACGGAAGCGGATCGACTCAACCAAATAAATCCGAATCTGTTCAAAATCGAATCTAGGTATGCATCAAAAAATATCCTGAAAAGCTCGTTCAATATAAACCATAAATTATGACATTTTCAATGAACTTTCCAAAAAAAAAAGATTAAAAAAATATTTTTTCAGACTGCTAAATAAGCCTGTTATTTTTCTTTTCTTTTCTTCCCACCAATCACAACGTCAAAAATTGTATAACATGATTTCTTTAAATATTAAAAGCAGATAAAATATTTTTTATAATGTTTGCTGAAATACATAATACCAATTACCTATCTTTTACTACAGTATATTATACAGTTTCTTTCT
>JAODPA010085010.1:0-25236 GCA_025585075.1 Nepenthes mirabilis
TAAGATAAAAATTTTATATAAATACCCTAATTCTAATATTAAAGACGTGCAATCAAGCAAATATTGAGGGGTTCGGAGGAAAAAAAAAAGAAAGAGATAGAAAATAGAGAACAAGAAGATTTGAATATCTAGTTAAATTTTAAATTTTGTTCTAATCTCCATCGACTTTAGATATGTTATTCTTAGAGTTATAAAGAATGTCTTTACCAGTTATATTTTTACTCTTTCATCATATACTCATTTTTACTCAATCTATTTATTATGATATATCTAGTCTTTATATTTGTGGGGGGTTTTGTAATCAAACTAATGGCATAGTAGAGATATCTAAGATATATCATCTCATGATTTTTTTCTCATTCCTAAGAAAATTTTTCACGTAAAATTATATCTTATTTTATTATTTCAGATATATGCATTATGAAAATCAACTTATAGATCGAGTGGTACAAGCGCACTATCTAACCGACTTACTCCCATATTGTGATCTCCATAAAAGAATTCTTTTGATTTGCCCGCAATAATAAAATCATACACCTTCCGATTTTCATGTCAATTTTTTCTCACAAACCGCTTGAATTGCCGTACACTATTGGAACCCAATTTTTGTAATACTGACATCGCCAATGAAAGTAAATATGGGGGAGAGATGCAAGGGGAAAAGTGAAGGTAGTGAAAAAAACCTTGGCAGGGGTGCAAAGTGTAGAACTTTGATTTTCTTAAGTTGAGCAATGTACAAGTATGAAGGATTAAAGTTCGCTCTGAAACGACCGTCAAATGCTCAAGTAAAAGTTAGAGTAAATGAAATAAGATAGCTTTATATAGTGAGATTCGAAAACCTAGACAAAAAATATGACCATTGATGAAATGTGCGTTACGGCGCTCAAGCACGACAGACATGTTAAGGGTTTCATGTGATATTTCCCTAGGACTCAAGCTAGCTTCTAGCGGGAGTCTATTGGTTTTGACGCTCGAGTATAAGGTGGGCGAGCATTAGGTGCATACTTATTGGAAACGGGGTTCGAGCGCACGGCGGGCGCCAGCACACTTGAAACTGGGCTCAGGCATGGATCAAGCGTATAGCAGGCGTCATGGTACTAAAAATGGGGCTCGAGCACACACAGGCGTGCAATAGGCAAAGGTCCTCGGAAAAGGCGCTTGGGCGTGAGGCAGGCACACAGCAGATAGCAACTGATATATGTTGATATAGATCTTCAAACTAATACAACCCATCATAAAAAATAGATCAAATACGGTCATAAAATATGTCAACACATAAATAATCCTAAAACTTAACATAACCACAAAGTATTCGTTTTTATAATTTAATCCACTGTCAACTTGTCAACTTAACAATTTGTACCTATTATTCCATGTATCACAAAATTTAGTTTTTCTTTTAATTACCTAAGAAATCCCTAAACGATATACTCTAATACAAGCTCTTATTACAATCCTCGTTCTTAAACTGAAAATAGTCAAATAAGAATCCATAATCAAAATCGGAGCACTGCACAAAATATCAATCGCAAATCCTTAATATGAATAATTATAATTCATCCAAGAAATTTGGCCAAGTCCACTCCAGCTTAACCTCTAAACCTATATCTACTTATCATATGTATATAATTTATAATATGCCATCACAATGATGGGATAAAATTTAAAGTGATGAACCGGCCCTTAACTTTGTTGAACAATAATTCATATCAAAATTCTATATTAAAATAAACTAAAATTATTTTACTTCATAGCAACAAGAAAATACAATCTGAAATATCCTAATGCGTCATGGATGGGATATTCTTCCATCAAAAGCACTCCGACACTCAAATTAGTAAACATCCTTCAAGCTTGAAAGGTAAAAGTAATGAAAGCGGAGAAAATGTAGGGAGTGTTGAGATGGGTGTTTTGCTCTTGATGAGAGAGGGTTTGGTGCTCGTGAGAAGCGTAATCTCTGAGAACTGTGTTCGCTAGGAACGTGGTAACAGAAATGGAGAGAGTTAACGTTCTAAAAGTATGGGAGCTTTGCAGAAGAAAACTTCTCATGGGCAAAGAGAGTGATTAAGAGCATAAGAGCTTTCCTATAGAGAATGCAGAGTTCGTGAGAGTTTGTGAATAATTTCCAATGTTGTCTGAATGCCTCTCAAAAAGCCTGTCCTGAAGTGAAGACTTCGTAGCCTTTTACAGGCGTTGCCATGGGGAGCCTTCCTTGTGAGGAATGGATTGATTCCCGTACTCTGTTGGGATTGTTTCCTCTTTTCGGCGGAGAGCTTTTGTGATAGTAACTGTCACTGCCTTGATTACCTTCCTTCTGCGCTCTTGTAACCATTAGAGTTAGCAGCAGATAAGGAGAGGATTCTCACGTCTTTCTTTAGGGATGTGGGTTGGATCTGCTAATGACCGTTATTGAAGGGATTGCCTTCTGTGAGGAGCGTACAATCAGGGGAGAAAACCGTTGCTAATCGTGAGTAGATGCATGGGCCAAGTTGGGTTTGGGCCACATTAAGCTTGGTCTTCAAGTGACCAAGATTCCGATTAATGGAAGTGTTAACCATTTTGGAAGTTATCCGTCTAAGTTGTCTGTCCTGATTTCTCCGTCTTCTTTGGCTTCCAACCAGTCAATGCTCCTAGTGTAAATGGGTCGCTGCGACTCTACGCTGTTTCTTCCTTTCCGGGCCAACCAATTATCGACGTACTTATCACTATTCCCCTTGTTGGTGGTCCAGGACTTTTGGCCTCCAACATGTTTGAGATGAGACGCTAGTCGAGGCAGCCGTGAGGTCAATTTTCGGAGAGTTGGCCAGTCGAATCGTTGACTGCCTAGGGAGAAATTCGGTGAACTTGCGAAGGAGTTGACCAGGTCATTAACCGCTTAGGATGAAATCCAAAGAACTTGCGAAGGAGTTGACCGGATCGTTGACCACCTAGGGTGAAATCCGGAGAACTTGCGAAGAAGTTGACCAGATCATTGACCACCTAGGATGAAATCTGGAGGACTAAGGGAGTTTGAAAGGATGCGCCATCATGCTGACAAACTGTCAGCTTAAAAGTGGGCTATGTACCCACACGCAGGGGGTTTGTGATCCTGATAATCAATGCGCAAGGGTATCCGAATCGTCTGCACGCTTTTAGGGAGTAAGACGTGCCAACAATGATGGGCGTGCTTTTACGAGCCGTTTTTTTTCTCTTCTGCTGTTTGCATGGCTTTAAGTATTCCGTCCGTTATATTTCAAACTTCTCACGTTCTCCATCGTCTTTTCTTTCCTGAAAAATTCCTAATGTTTCACCATCTTTTCTCTTGCTTCCGTTTTCATGGCTTCTCACATTGTCTCTATTCTCAGAGTGAGCGATGTGTAGGAGTTGTACGTTGAGTATAACATTCCTAAGGATATCATCTTCAGAGTCCCCAATAACAAGGATCGAGCGTGCTCCCCTCCTGAGGGCTGCATTACTGTGTATGAGGCCCACTAGAGGAGTGGGCTTTGTCTTCCAATCCCTTAGGAGCTGCTTGACATTCTCACTATCCTCCTGATGCCCATCGCACGGCTTCATTCCAATGCCATATGGTATCTTTTCTCTATGTGCATCTTCATGTGTCATTACTTTACGACGATAACAATTGATGCAGTGAGGGTGATGTTTCGTTTTGTACAAAGTGGGGACTGGATTTCTCTATCCCCTTGAGGCCTTCTGATCAACAGTGCCATTTACAATTCATTGAAGAATTAGAAAGATCGATTCTTCTTCGTCCACGTCGCTGAGTCGTGGCCCTTGTCTAGGGAATGGGGCAAAGTCCCCAAAGCGCTTACTAGAACGCCACAGAAGGAGGAGATTGCCGCCATGAAGGAGTTACTGGGGCTTGTGAGGAAGCACTCTGGCGACTTTAGGAGGAATCATCTGGTTTCTCCAGAGGAGGTTAAGAGAGCCAATTGGGGTCCTCCTTCCCTAATCTAGAAGTTTAGGATGCCGCCACCGGAGGCTTCTCAGAGAAAAAGGAAAGCCGGAGTTATGATTGCCGGTGAACCTTCCCCTGTTACTGCTCCCACCAATCCAAGGCAAAAATAGGGCTACAACTTTCGAGCCTTCTTCGTCATCCTCTGGGCAAGATTACGTAACTGCTGGTCGTTTTTCTGGTGTGGGGGATAATTCAGGGGAGGAAATGGCCCCTAGAGAATTTGAAGCCATGTGGCGTAGCGGAGCGTGCAACACTGTGGTTTTGGCGCAAGTGGCGCTAGCTTTGGCACCGCAGCTCGAGCTAGTGGAGCTAGCCCCTAAGCCGCAGCCTGAGACACTGGAGCTGGCTGTCGAGCCGCAACTTAAGCCGACTTTCAAGCCATCGGCTAGGTTGCTTAAGCTAGCAGTTGAGCTGCCGACTGAGTTGATTTCAGAGCTAGTCATCGATCCGCTAGTTATTGAGCTGTCAGCTGAGTTGCCGGAGTCGATTTTTGAGCCTCTTACGGCATCGCAGGAGCTAGCAAGCGGAGAGCCTGATGAGTCGGAGGAGTCGATGACGGAGCTTTTGGAGGAGTGTGCGGTGGAGGCAACTGCTGGGCCCGACCAGGAGGCTGCTATGTGCAGACCTCCGTCTTCAAAGTCTAAGTCCCGCAGCATGCTAGTGAGGCCAGAATGTAGAATTTGGGGGGTAAGTTTTTGTAACTCTCCTATTTTTCTCCATTGCTGTTGTTTGACATGTGTAGCCATTGTAGGAGGAGAAAGTTGGGAAGGCAGTCACCAAGGCGCTGTGCCAACGGGACCTAGCCCTCTCTAATCGAGATAAGGAGATAGTCTAGTTTGAGGAAGAGTTAGAGCTATAGAGAGCGGAGCACAAGGTTGAGACAGCCACCCTGCTGTCTGTGATTTCAGGCTTGGAGATGGAGAACGCGACATTGAAAGAAGAGAATACTCTGCTTATAGGAACAATGGTGGTTAGTCTCAAAGAAGAGATTGCCCAACTAAGGGAGGAGAATGTCTTGCTAATGGAGGAGAAGGACGGAGCTATCAGGTGTATTGACTAACTCGCGGAGCAGATGTCATCATTAGAGAATGAGTTGTCCGGTCACATACGCCCACGCAAGGTTTCTGAGATGATGACAGTGCAGTTGTGGGAGAGTGTCTACCTTTGTCAGTACATAGCACGGCTAGGTGACCTTGGCTTTCCAGTCGAACTTCTTGATCCCGCAAACAGTTCCGTCCAGCGTCGTGAGAGCCATGTGGGACAGCCACCTCCCACTTCTGGAGGCTCTGCTCCTCAATAGATTTTGTACTCCTTACTCCTTGTAATTGTACAGGTTTTTATCAATAAAATAGACATTTTACTGATATTCTCCGTTCTCGCTTTAGTCATTGCTTTTCATGTATTATTGTTGCATTTTCTAGTTAACTTATTGCGTCATGAGCAAGTTAACCGTCTGTCCCCTTTTGGGCCGTGCTAGTGAACGGGACTAAGTCTTACAGAAGTCACCAAAGTGGATCCGTCGCCAGTTAAGGCTTGCCTTTCACTTGTGATTATGAGCTTAATGATGCTATCCAAGCATGAACTCAGGCGGCCAGCTTTTTGGTTGCCGGTTTTCTGGCGGCGAGCTTTTTGCCAGCGAGCATTTTGGCAGCCAACTTGCCGATAAGATGCCGTCTGTCGTTGCCCGTGCCTTTGTCGCATTCTTTCCTCTCTTTTTTTGTGTGTCGTTGACCGGCTATGAGCATCTGCCACAAGCGTTTGACCGTCGCAGACTGTCCTTTCGTAAATGTGACACAACGCATGCATCGCTGGGAAGCGAAACGATGTGATTTGAAATGACGTGACACTTTGTGTCATTCTTTTAAGTGAAAACTCTAGTTTATAAATTGGCTAGGGTTCTGGGGTTTTGCCTTAGCAATTTCCCGTCAAGTTTTCCCCATTACTGCTTTCTTCTTCTTTCCTTGCCATGGCTGATGAGATTATGATTGATATCCCTGCTCTTCTCAACTTGGGGCCAAACGATTCTCCTACCCCTTCCCGTGGTTCCTCTTCAGGGTGGTCATCCTCTAAGAGCTCTTTGCAGCCCTTCTGTGTCGTCTGTATCGACCACCTTGGGCCTTCTCGCCAAGTACTTCCTTTGTTATCAAGATTTAGGGTCTTTGTTACAACAATTTGTATTTTCCTTACTAACACCCCTTTGTTTGCCTACCTCATGAGGTGCAAGGCGACGTGGTCGAGATTTCATCCTCAGAGGAGGATGAGGCGAATAGGAGAGGAAGTGCTCCATTCATCTGAGTCCAGCTTTTAATGATGACAGGCGAGAGGATCCGAAAGCACACCATCGGGCCTTGGAGCGGATCGCGGCACTTGAGGGTGAACTGAGGACCAAGCTCCACCTCGAAGAGGTGGCACCTGCTCTGGAGGAGCGATTTCAAGAGGGGATCCATTTCAGTCACAGGATCGCCTCCCTAATGGATCCTTGCTTCCCCGTCAGGTTCCTAGATTCGCGCAATGTTGGTGCTACACAGATATTCGACTTGGTGTAGTACTCCAGTGATCGCGGTCAGAGGTCCCGACATAATTCATGAGGTGGTTCATCAGCCTCGGAGAGCCACCATGCTGTGTCATGATATATCGGCAGTAGCGGCACCATCTGGAGTCTCTTTGCTCCTTTTTTTTGTGGGATATTATGAAGAACTCTGTATGCGCTTTGTATAAGGGTGACACATTAATGAATAGTGCCCTGATGTACCATTTTGTTTTGATAGTGTGCGTCTTCTTTATTACACCTTTGTTCTTGTTTCTCATTTCTCGACTTGCATGTCATTTTATCGGCCGGCTAACTTGGTACATTCTACGCAAGTTGGCCGATCAGTGCTGCTTTAGAGGTTCGTTGCACTCTCTAGTGCAGATACAAGGTATACCCTGACGTTGGGTTAAGCCTTTTCTACGTTCTTGCATGAGTAAAGGCTTGGGAGTGTTGCCCCGATGCAAACTAGGGCGGCCGACTTTTAGACAAAGAGCTTTTGCTTATGACGACCGTCGTTGACTAATCACACTCGCGCCTGGCGAAGGAGGTTGTGGCATGTGCTAGTTGAGCCTCCTAAGATTTTGACCACAAATGGGCCACTTGGATGACCAATGTTTTGTTCGACCATTAGTAGGCTGCCTGGATGATAAGAGTTTGATTACGATCGCTTGTGGGCCGCCTGGATGATCAGGATTTAGTTACAACCGCTCGTGGACCGCCTAGATGACAAGCGTTAGTTACGAGAAGGTAAAAACCATCTCGATTTAGGGACAGTTTAGGTCGTATAAACCTGCAAACAAACATATATATGCATATGGAAAAGAAAGGAAAGGAAGTCTACCATGCAGTAACACAAAAAATACAACGTGTAAAGTGTTCCTACATGCTTGCATATTGTTGACTTGTGCTTTTACTGAAAGTAGCGCTTGAGATGGATCGCATTCCCCGTCCGAGGAAGCAACTTGCCGTTTCGGACCCGGAGTTTGTATGCTCCATTTTGTAGGACGGCGGAGACTAGGAAGGGACCCTCCCAATTCGAGGAGAGTTTATTCCAGTTGACGATCTTACCTGTAGCCTTGATGCTTCGTAGGACTAGGCCTCCAACCTCAAAGTATTGTGCTTTTAGTCTCTTGTTGTAATAGCATGTAACCCGTTGTTGGTAGGGCGTCGTCCATAGCCTAGCGGCATCGCGGGTTTTTTCCAGCAAGTGTAGGTGTTTTTGAATTTTCTGGGAGTTACCCTACGGGTCGAAAGACTCAACCTTAAGACTCAAGAGCTTGATTTCGACTAAAATTATCGTTTCAGTTCCATAATAGAGGTTGAAAGGTGTCTCGCAAGTCGATTCCTTAGGAGTTGTTCGGTAAGATCATAGGACGGAGGGCAGTTCATTGGCCCATGAGCTTCTTGCGTCTTCCAATTTGGTCTTCAAACCGGGAAGTAGCATACGGTTTGTGACATCTACCTATCCGTTAGCTTGCGAGTACACCACCAAAGTGTCGACCAATCTAATGTCTAGACTTGTGCAACACTTGGTGAAATATTTTCCACAGAATTGGGTTCTATTATCAGTCACGATGACCTCAAAAATGCAAAATCTACTAACTATGCTTTGGTGGACGAATTCTAGAGCGTTGTGCTCTGTGATCTTGGCTAGCAGGGTGGCTTCGACCCACTTAGTGAAATAGTCAATGCCGGCTATAATAAACTTCCTTTGACCGGTAGTAATGAAAAACGGGTCGAGAATATCGAGCTCCCATTATGCGAAGGATTAGGGAGCTTGAAGAGCCATCAATTCAATGGGCGGCTGGTGGTGAAGATTGTCGTGAAGTTGGCAGTTTTCGCACTTCTTTACAAAGTCGAGGACATCTTTCTTCATCGTTGGCCAGTAATATCCTTAGCGCATGATTTTGAATGTCAGGTTCATCCCGCCGATGTGCGACTCGCAGATCCCAATGTGAAATAGAGTAGTCTGTCTCCTCAGGTTTTAAGCACCTGAGGTAAGGGATCGAGTAGCTACGGTGATATAACCTTCCATTGACCATGGTATACCAGCCAACTATCTTCTTGATCCACTGTGCCTCGTCCGCGTCGTCTGGCAATGCTCCGTCTGTCAAGTACCTTAGATAATGCGTCATCCAACTTTCGGTATTAGAGATTTGCATCGCTTCCTGCTCCTTCGTGCTGGGAGTGCCCAAAACCTCCCGCATATCCATCAAGTACTACTTTGGGCTTTCAGCCACCGCCGCTATGACAAGTTGGTCGGCCTTCCAGTTCTTGGTTCTAGGAACATGAACGAGGATCACCTTATCAAACCTCTGGCTGGTTTCCTTTACCTTGGCCAGGTATTTAGCCAAGTGGGGATTGCAGGCTTCGAAGCTCCCGTTGACTTAGTTGATGGTCAACCGTTTAGCAGAGTACCCTTTAGCTAGCCTTATCCTAACCAACAGGGTTTCGAATTTAACAACGTTATTGGTGGTCGAGAAGTCAAGTCGGAAGAAGTATTTCACCTCAAACCAATCAGGGGTCCTCAGGAACACTCCGGCGCCGCTACCTGAACCTGTAGACGATCTGTTTATGTTGAAAACCCATTTCGGTCCTTCCTCGTGTAGCTCAATGTCCTCCGTGGGCTATTCCTTGAGAATTGGGGTCGTGGTGTCAACAACAAAGTCGGCCAATGCCTGCACTTTGATGGCTGGTCTGGGCCGAAACTCAATGTCGAAATCTCTCAACTCGATTTCCCATTTTACCATCCGTTTGGAGACGTTGGGTTTATGGAGAATGCTCTTCAAAGGCTGATCGGTTAAAACTACCACACGATAAGCCTGAAAATAAGGCATCAATTTTCAGGCGGAGAAGATAAGTGCCAAGGCTAACTTTTTTCCACGTGGGTTGTGTGTTTTTGCATCGGTCAATGTTTTGCTCACGTAGTAAACCGGTTTTTGAGTGTCGGAGTCCTGGCATATGAGGACGGAGTTGAGAGCCGCATCTGATACTTCTAAGTAGAGGTACAACTCTTATCCATCCTTAAGTGACGTTAGCAATGGGGGACTGGCCAGGTACTACTTCAATTCGTCGAATGCCCCTGGCATTCTGCAATCCACTGAAATCCGTTCACTTTCGTCCCCCTTAGGGCCTTGAAGAACGATTGGTACTTGTCTCATGACTTGGCTAGAAAACATCATAGAGTTGCCAGTCTTCCTGTTAACCTTTGGACATCTTTGACGTTCTGGGGCGGTGTCATGTTCGCTAGGGTCTTAATCTTCTTCGGGTTCGCTTTGATTCCCTGTTAGAAGATGATGAACCCCAAAAATTTTGCCGATGATACTCCAAAGACGCATTTAGAGGGATTGAGTTTTATTTGATGCGCACAAAGCACCTCAAAGGATTCAGCTAGATTGCGAATATGGTCATTGTTGGTCATACTCTTGACGAGCATGTCATTAACGTATACCTCCATATTGCGGTCAATCTTGCTTTCGAATATTCTATTCACGAGCCGTTGGTAAGTCGCACCTGCATTCTTTAGATCAAAGGGTATTACCTTATAGCAGTAGGTCCCTTAGTCTGTCATGAATGAAATATGTTCCTCGTCCTCAGGACTTATTTGGATTTGTTTATAATTTGAGTAAGCGTCCATGAAACTCAAGAGTTTATTTTCGGCTGTCGAGTCTACCAAGAGGTCGATCTTGGGTAAAGGAAAGCTGTCTTTCAGACGGGCTTTGTTGACGTCAGTAAAGTCAACGTACATTTGCCATTTTCAATTACTTTTCTTGACCAAGACGATGCTAGAGAGCCAGTCCGGGTGCTGGACTTCTCTGATGAAGCCGGCATCCAGTAACTTTTTCACTTCCTCCAAAATAGCGATCAACTTTTTCACAGAATGGTTCCTCTGTTTCTGCATAATGGCCTTGCGGTCGGGATCATTACTCCAGCCAAAATCCCAGGCATGTCCGTAGGTGTCCATCCAAAAACATCAGTATTCTGTCATAAAAACATGACCAGCTTGTCGCATAGTGTTTCGGTGAGTGAGCCCCCGATCTGTACGCACCTCTTCGGGTCCTCTAGATTCAGTGGAATTAGGTCGGTGGTTTCAAGCTCTCCTGCCGTTTTTACACTACCATTGGGAGCGATTTGGGACATGTAACACGTCCTTCCAATGACTTGATCACCCAACACCTCACCGATACCGCATGCTGTTGGAAATTTCATCTTAAGGTGCGATATTAAGATGACGGTTCTAAACGCCATTAGGCACGAGCAACCCAGAATGACATTGTATACAAACGATAGATCGATGACCAAGAAGGTAAGCATACGGCTCATCATTCTAAAATATGTGCTCAAGGTGACCTCCAGTTGGATGGTCCCTTTTGATGGTCACTGGCTCATTGTCCAAGCCATAGAGTGGGCTTTCGGCAGTCTTTAATTAATTCTTTTTTAAACCAAGTTTAAAAAACTCACCAAGGTAAAGCAAATCGTGGAAACTTCCATTATCAACGAATACTCACTTCTGCTGGTATCAATGCTACCATTTGAAATGAGCACAAATACAACAAGGGGATCAGTATGGGGGAGATTATATGGCTCAAGCCATTGTCGCTAAAGCTAATGACATTATCTTCCATGCGCTGCTTCTTTCACCCAGTTTGGTCCTCCTTGCGATCCATTGGGGTCTTGGCTGGCTGAGTAACGATCATATTGACTACCCCAATCGCGACCCGATTCCATGGTGGGGAAGGCTTCGACCGTTCCCCACCTGGGGTCCTTAAGCTCTAATCAAGGTTCTTGATGAACCTAGTGAGGTGTCCCCTACGGATGAGTTCCTCGATTTATCTCTAGAGTGTCTTACAGTCCTCCGTAGAGTATCCAAAAGATCAATAAAAATCGTAGTACTTAGATGGATTTCCTCCCTCTACCTTCTTAAGTGGCTTTGGCCACTTAAGAACTTCTCCCCACAAATCTGCATGAGGACATTGGCGCGTGTGTACGTCGGGGGCGTCAGGTTAGTTAGCCTGTAGTCCCTCCTTTCTAGCGTTCCAACCTTGTGCTGCTTTCAGTGGAAATGGTCACCTCCATTATGCGTCCTTTTTTCCACAGTTGAAAACGCGAGGCTGTTCGGTCTACTCGAGACGCTTAACCTCGTTGGCCTCTTCCACCACTGCATAAGCCCTGGTGATTGTCTCCGCCTCTCTGAAAGTCTGCGGGTTCTTGTGTGCCAGATACCTAAAGAAGTCCCCATGTATTAAGGTAGAGATGAAATTCCTCTGTCATCCTGGGGATTCTTCTTGCCTCCACTACGAAGCAATCTAGAAATCTCCGTAAATTTTTTTCCAACTTCTGTTTGATATGGGAGAGATGCTACGACTGCTTCTCTTCCCAACGGCTAGAAGCGTACTATGCCAGAAAGAGGTCGAAGAGTTCTCAAAAGCTCCAGATAAAATCTGAGGGGAGGTAATGGAACCAAATGCAGGCGTCACCTTTTAAGGTTAGTGAGAAACAATGGCACATGGCTGTGTCCTCCAACCCTTGTAGATTCAGATCGGTGTGGAAGTGATTAAGGTAATTCATGGGATTAGTGCTTCCATCGTATGAATCAAGGGTTGCATTTTGAATTTTGCCTACATTGGATGGTCCAAGATCTCCGCTGCGAGAGAAGACCTATCAAGATCCACCACGTGTTCATTGTTTTTTAGAACGCGGTTCCAGATCTTCTCCCGTCTTGTAACTATTCAAGCTGCAATGGCCGACCCTTTGGAGTTTAGATATGTCCTCAACTCTGTCCTTTCTTTAGTGTGGCCAGTTGCCGACCAGCTACTACTACCAGTAGATCTGATGGTCCACGAGCCTCCCTCTTGGTCTCGTGGCTTGGACTCCTCTCGAGAATTTCGAAGGTTCCTTTGCCCCGGGCTTTCCTTCAGAGACATGCTGCTTGAACGTTCCTTAGGCCTTAGTCGACTTCGGGCCTGTGAGGATTCTGGCATCTGAATGTTGGCCGGCCTTCTAGATTTCCTAGCCGGGTTCTTCTTCCTTAGTCCTCCACTCTTGGAGGCCGGTGCAAGGGGAGCCGCAGGCGGAGCTCCCTGCTAAGCATTCTCCTAGCGGGCATAGAGGATCTCGAGCATCATGTTCATATTGCTCATGTTCTCCACCAGGTTCTAGAAAAATGGCGCTGGCACGCCATTGACTACCTCTTTGACCTAGGCACCAATAGCGTGGCCCTGGTTCGGAAAGGTTACGTCTCTGATAGGCTCACTCGCTTGTGCTCTTGTGTTCACCATATTGGTTGATGGAAAGAGAAGCCAAGAGAGCGAGATTGTGTGAAGTTGTTTAGAAAAGTGGTCGGCTTTTTGTAAACTTCCCACAGATGGTGCCAATAATGCGTCTTGGATCCAAGTTAGAAAAAAATTCAGCTCAAGTCGATTTTCTAAGTCCGTCTCTGTCTACTAAATTCGGATCTTATATACCACAACTAAGCATAAGAGCTCAATGTCGGCAAGATGTTCTCTCGTCAAAAGCACTCCGACACTCAAGTCAATAAACAGCTTTCAAGCTTGGAAGGTAAAAGTAATGAAAGCAGAGGAAATATAGGGAGTGCTAAGATGGGTGTTTTGCTCTTGATGAGAGAGGCTTTGATGCTCGTGAAAAGTGTAATCTCTAGGAATTATATTCGCTAGGAACGTGGTAATAGAGATGGAGAGAGTTAACATTCTGAAAGCGTAGGAGTTTTGCAGAAGAAAGCTTCTCGTAGGCAAAGAGAGTGATTAAGAGCGTAAGAGCTTTCCTGTAGAGAATACAGAGTTTGCGAGTGTTTGTGAATAATTTCCAGTGTTGTCTAAATGCCTCGCTGAAAGCCTATCTCGAAGTGAAAATTTCGTGACCTTTTATAGGCGTTGCCCTGAGGAGACTTTCTTTGTGCAAAAAGACTTAATTCCCGTACTCTATTGGGATTGCTTTCTCTTTTGGGCGGAGAGCTTTTGTGGCAATAACGGTCCCTCCCTTAATTACCTTCCTTCTGCACTCTTGTAACCATTAGGGTTAGCAGTAGATAAGGAAGGGATTCTAACGTCTTCCTTTTGGGATGTGTATTAGATCTGCTGATGACCGCTATTGAAGGGATTGCCTTCTATGAGGCGCGTGCAATTAGGAACGAAGACCGTTGCTGATCATGAACAAACGCGTGGGCCAAGTTGGGTTTGGGCCGCGTTAAGCTTGGTCTTCAAGTGGTCAAAATTCTGACCAATAGAAATATTGACCGTCTTGAGAGTTGGCCGTCCAAGTTGTCCCACCTGATTTCCCCGTCTTCTTTGGCTTCCAATCGGTCAACGCGGGGGGATGACCTTCCTGGCATAAATGGGTCGTAGCGACTCTAGGCCGTTTCTTTCTTTCTGGGCCAGCCTATTACTAACGTATCCATCACATCCTAATTTTCATAATCATCCCTAAAGAACATCCAAAATACAATATGATTCTTTTAAAATTTTAGACATAAAAAAATCAAAAATTCTTACCAATAATACATGTAAGAAGACATTTACTTTAATTTTAAAAATTTTAAGGTTTATGAAAGAGTTTCTGTCATTTTTATGAGCATACAAAATATACTCTAAAAAAAAAAAAACTTTTGAAAAAGAGACATACATGAAAGCTAAATATCAAAAAAAAAAACACAACTGAGTATTTACCTGTAATTAGAAAGTGCAAAATCTCATATTTTTGGCAAGTGTATGAGGAATTAAATCAGAAATTTCAACAAATATGTAAAGTAAGCTTGTGATTTATACGTCATAATTTAAAATCACATAATTCTTAAAACTCAAAAATCCTCTTTCTCTTTTTCCTCTCTCTTTTTCTTTTCTGCCTATTCTTTTTTAAAATTTTAAAAAATAAGCTAAAAAGTAGCAAAAATACTTTATATAACAGATTGGTGCTCATACGCACATCAGGTACCAATCACATGTAATTGCTAATTTTGACCTGTGCTCAAGCACGCCATTAGTTGTAGATATGCTTGAACAACTAAGCTCACATGCCCTTTAGGTGTACAGTATGTACAAATATATTACCCCAAATATACTTATATATAGCTCGAGCACATATCAAGCGTCGTCCATTCTCATACCACTATGGTTCAATACTAAATTTTTAACCGAAACTCAAACTAACCTTAAAATTTTAACAATTTATTTTAATTTAAAATTACTTCATAAAATTTAGGGTTTAGATGTTGAGAATGAAATTTATCTCGGCAATCAAAAACAATTAAATTAGAATCATGCGAAGTCACGCACCCATGGTAATATTTGAGTCTAAACTTTAGGACACGAAATTAGAGCAAACAACTAAGCTTCTAGAATTCCATTCTCCAGCCTGGAATACGATTTTGATTTGTTTTCCATCAAATCTGTAAGAAACACATCAACTGCTACAATTAATTAATCTAACAGGAGACCCCACATAAAAAGCCTAGCCCATCTCTGCGATCATGTTGTGGCTATCGAGGTTTCATGGTGTGGTTTCTCCTCTAACCTTTCTCTTTCTAGTTTTTGTCTTTGCTTGATCATCAGTGATGTCAATGATGAACACCATTTATATGCATCATTCCCTTCCCCTATAAAAATCAATGCATGCATACACAGTCTTCTCATATCCACTCAACTGATTACCGACAACAGATAGTTGTGATCGCCATTAGCAGCCATGTTAGAGCTCGGCCAATTTCCTCTATTTTTCCTCCTCGTTCTTCCCGTGCTCCTCATCGTACTCTTCAGCGACAAAATTTTCTACCACAAGAAGCCATCTCCATCTCAATCCTCCTCTTCTCACCTGCCGAAATCGTACCCAATCATTGGCTCCTTCTTTGCTCTCCATAAACACCAAGACCAGCTTCTCATTTGGGTATCAGACGTCCTCAAAGCATCCCCAACTTCAACTTTCATCCTTCACAAACCGCTGGGAAACCGGCAAGTTTTCACGGCGAACCCCACTAATGTGGAGCATATACTCAAGACCCAGTTCCCAAATTACCCAAAGGGGAGCGTGTTCAGCTCGGTCCTTGAAGACCTCCTGGGCCACGGCATATTCAATGTGGATGGCCACGAGTGGAAGTTCCAGAGACAGATCGCCAGCCATGAATTCAACACCAAATCACTTCGCAAATTTATAGAGAACGTGGTCGATATCGAGCTCTCCGATCGCCTGATTCCCATCTTATCGGATTCTGCTAAGAATTGTGCAGTTCTTGATCTCCAAGACATACTAAAGCGGTTTGCTACCGACAATATCTGCAAAATAGCATTTGGGTATGATCCAGCGTGGTTATCTCCCTCTCTCCCGGGAGCCCAATTCGCGGCATCATTTGAAGAAGCCGTCCAGATTAGCAGCCAGAGACTGCGAGCGATTTTCCCATTTGTGTGGAAGATCAAGAGGTTTCTCAATATTGGTTCGGAGAGAAATCTCCGTAAGGCGGTTTCTGTTGTGAGGAAGTGCGCCAGAACACTTGTCGGGCATAAGAAAAGGGAACTGCAGGAAAACCCTGGTTTGCCCGAATCAAATCTTGATTTGTTGTCGAGGTTCCTGAGATCTGGCCACATAGATGAGCAGTTCGTCACGGATATTGTGATCAGCTTCATCCTCGCCGGCCGAGATACGACGTCGGCGGCACTAACTTGGTTCTTCTGGCTGCTCTCAAAGAACCCAATTGTTGAAGATGAGATTCTGAAGGAAATTAGAAAAAATAATAAGGTTAGCGAGTCAGAGCATTCTTCTTTTGAAGAGGCGAGGCACATGGCATATACGCACGCTGCGATATCCGAGAGCATGAGATTATACCCGCCTGTGCCGGTGGACACAAAGGAAGCTATCGCCGACGACGTACTGCCGGATGGGACGGAGGTCAAGAGGGGTACGAGAGTGACGTACCATCCGTACGCGATGGGGAGGTCGGAGAAGTTGTGGGGGATAGACTGGTCGGAGTTTAGGCCGGAGAGGTGGCTGGAGAAGAAAACGACGGAAGAAGGGGAAAATTGCTGGAGGTTCGTACCGAGGGATCCTTACAGTTATCCAGTTTTCCAAGCCGGGCCAAGGATTTGTCTCGGGAAGGAGATGGCGTTTCTGCAAATGAAGAGAGTGGTTGCCTGTGTTTTGGGCCGGTTTAGGGTGGTTCCGGCGGTGGAGGACGGATTTCATCCCGTCTATGTTCCTAGTTTGACGGCCAGGATGGAAGGTGGTTTCCCGGTGAGGTTTGAGAGTAGGAACGGCTAGGCTAGTAGGCTTATTTTCTGCTTTTTTTAGTTTAATGGAAATATAAGAGTTAGCTAAGATTTTTATTTGTGTTGTCTTTTTCTTCGTTTTTTTAATGGAATATTTTAATTTATTCTGTTGTCTTTTGCTGCGTTTTTTTAATGGAAAAATTTAAGTGTTTGCTTGAATATTTATTTTTTGAGGGCCTCCAATGTAAATTCTTCTCATCTATGTGTATTCTGATGCCCACGGATGGAATACGGTTCCAAAGTTAATAAACTTTTATTTTAAAAATATTTAAAGAATTTTATTGGGTACGATTTAAAATAAAATCTATTCAACGTAATAAAATAGATGGCCCATAAATTCGTTAACGACTTAGAAGGCTATCGGACTCTGTAAAAGACAGTTGAAGCCCTAATAGAAATATGGTATCTTAATAATTTTTTATAAGATCCTAGGTCTGCCCCCGTTAATAATAAAGATGATCATGAGCAGTCAGAACAACCACAAAATCGAGTGACTGAAGGAGTCATAAATATGATCTTAACACGGCCTACAAGCAATAAGGTTCAAATCATCATGAAAAGGTTTTTATTAGCAAGAGATAGAAACTAGTGATAGAAAATGATATCATTAATTTTAATAATGATGATATGATAGATGTAAATTCTCCCTATTTTGATCTTCTTGTTGTATTCATACTAGTTTTTTAGTGAGTCTATAATTGCCAATTGAAATAAGTATTTATTGATAATAAAAGTTTAATAAATATTCTCTATTATAATGTCTTTATTAAGATAGGATTTAAAAAATAATCAAATGAAATTACTGGATGGACTGCTATATAGTATTGACACTAAACTGGTCCAAGCAAAGAAAATAGTACAACTGGAGGTTACATTAAAAACATATCCGAAAATAGCTTCCTATATGCTAACCTTTATGATTGTAAATCTCTCATTAGTTTACAATACTAAACTAAACTGACCACATTTAACAACTTTTGAAGTGGTCACTTCAATCCCACATCTAAAAATAAAATTTTTAATTAGTTACAAGATTAGAGAAGATGGGAGAGACTAAGTTACCAAACGAAATTGCTATTTGACGCAAATAAGTGGCTTGGCTCCTCCTCAACCTGTCAAAGAATTTTGATTTTTGGGAAGAGAACTCACTTTAACAGGCTCAATATAGAGAGTCACCTATCCAAATTCTTTTGAATCCGATGAACTTAGATAAATGTATTCAGATCGATGCTATGCTGAATCTAGATTTGAAAGATAGGTTAATTAAGTTTTTATGAAACAATGAGAACGTTTTTACTAGGTCTTCGGCTATGTCGGGTATACCAACAAATTTGATAGTTCATAAGCTAAGCCATATACTAGGGTATAGGCTAGTTAGACAAAATCGATGAAACAGCTTTATAAAAAAACTCATTGTTATCCATAAAGTAGTCCAAAAATTGATTAATATTGGATTCATCAGAGAAGTGAACTATTTGAACTGGTTATCTAATATCGTCCTTGTTAAAAAGAGTAACAAAAAATGTAAGATATGCATCGATTTCACTTATATGAATGAAGTATGACAAAAAGATTGTTTGCCACTGCCAAGGATCGATCACGTGATGCACAAAACGTTTGAGTATCAACTACTAAGCTTTATGGATAGTTACCCTGAATATAACTAGATTCGAATAAATCTAGAAGACGAGAAAATTACCTCATTCATGATAGATGAGAGAACCTATTACTACAAGTTAATTAACATGCCAAAAACTAGTGAATAAAATGTTCAAGGAAAAAATTTAAAAAAAAAATGGAATTGTATGTTGACAACTTTTTGTCAAAAATATATTTGCTGATAACCATATTAATGATCTAATTGAAATATTTGAAGTGCTCAGGACATATCAAATAAAATTAAACCCAACGAAATGTGCCTTTGACGTGACTTTTGGTAAATTTATGGGGTTTATTGTCTCACAATGAGAAATAGAAGTGAACTCAAAGAATATCAAATCCGTAATGGATATATAGCCACGTCGAACTATCAAAGAAATCTAAAGGCTAATTAAAAAACTCACCACTATATCCTAATTCCTAGCCAAGTCAGCCGAAAATACCATCCACTCTTCAAGGCATTGAGAGGATCAAGAAAAAATACCATCCATTCTTCCTTCACTTACTTATCCTGAGAGCAAGGAGTTATACATGTACCTGGCCATTTCAAAAATAGCATTGAGTGCTTTCTAGCTAGGAAAGAGGCAAAGATTCAGCAACAGATATTTTATGTTAGTAAGATCCTGTCAAACACAAAAACCCGACATGTGCTAGAGAAAAAAATTGGTTTAGCCATAGTCACTGCCACAAGAAAGGTCCAACCTCATTTTCAAACCCATAAGATTGTAATCTTAACTGAGCAACCATTAAAGAGGAATTTGTAGAAGCTAGAAGTATTCGGGACATTTGATCAAATGTTCTGTTGAATTTGGCAAGTTTGATATAAAATTTAGAACATGACCTTTCATAAATGGCCAAGGCCTTATTGTTAAAATGACAACTCTAATCTCAAAAGAAATAGACAAATGCATGGGGGCTACCTCCAAAGAATCATCTCCCATATGGATGTTATATGTCAACGGAGCATCTTCATAGTTAGGAAGCAACACCGGAATATTATTAATATGACCCGAAGGATTCAAGATCAAATACTTAATAACACTCAGGTTTCGAGCCAAGAATAATGTGACGGAATATGAGGATCTATTAATCAATTTAAAGCTGGACAAAGAATGTTCCACCAAGAACTTAGTCGTTTACAATGATTTTGAACTAATTGTTAATCATGTGATAGCTAACTTTGAAAAATTTTACCCAGACTTGTCAAGATACTTTCACAAGGTGCATTGTCTCTTGTCATTCTTCAATACAGTTAAAACTATCTATATCTCAAGAGAAGATAATTAGAAAATCGATTGACTTTCTAAGATGAAAACATCCGGTTGTCTTGAATGGTATGCATAGGATTGGAGAAAAATAGTTCAAAACCTAACACTGAAGAGAAATAAAATTCTCAGGTGTGTAACAAAATGATTTAGATGACACCATATCAAAAGTATTTGAAAAATGGAATGTTTCTAGATGATCTAATAGAGGTGAAACATATTACAAAACCGACCGGTTTGTACACTTTGGTGGACGGGTCACTACACTTGAGAGGGTTGTCTAACTCCAATGAAAGCCAATTACGCCCTCAGTGAAATATATCTCGGTATATGCAGGGTACAAGTGGAGGCAAAATTTTAGTATTTAAAATCATGTGATATGGTTACTATTAGACAATCATGAAAAAAGATGCAATAGAGTTCATTAAAAAATATGAAAAATGCCAAATCCATTGTAACATATCCAGGCAACCATACATAGAACTTCAGACTTTGCAAGCTCTTAGGCTATTCGTATAATAGGGGATGCACACCCTTCAATCTATGCTTCTGTACAAAAGCAATAATCCCAGTGAAGAAAGGATTACCAAGTTACCGCGTAAAAACTTTTGCTATTGACTAAAATTTTTAACTCCTAAGATAAAACCTTAGAAAAAGTTTCAAAAATAACGTGTTTAAGTAGCAGCTATTAATAGAGAGTTACTCATTATTATAACGAGAAGATAAATGTGCAAAATTTTTAAGTCAGTAACTTGGTATTAAGGAATATTGAGGCAACCAAGAAACTGACAAACAAGAATAAACTATCCCAACTTAGGAGGAACCATCACCAGTATCAGCAATATTTTGTAACGGGGCATACAAGCTACTCTCTCAAAATGAAAAGTTAGTCTTTCAAACTTGGAACATCTTTCATTTTAGGAAATACTACTAATAACAGGGTCTGCTTAGGAGTAAAGAGGTACATTTTGTCCTTCTCTTTGGAGTGCTTCTATGATATATTTAGTTCTTTTAATTCATTAATAAAATTTTACTTTTTGATTCATTTATTGTAATTTGTATACATGTATATAATTAATATGGCCACGATGGACCTTGAGTTAGGAAATTGACTTAAGCACCTTATCTATGAACATGCCAATTATTGGAAATGGCCACGATATAGATTTAATAGAACTATATGGCCCTAAATATGGTCATACACTAACAACTTTAAAAGATTCAGGACCTTGATAGCCAAACATTCGGTTCCCTTTTGAGAATTCAAAATATAAGTTGGATAAACTCAATTAAGACAAGACTAATAACAATCGTTTGACTCATTAAATCTTATGGATGCTTCCAATACATAAGTGTTAATAAGTCCCTCCAAAAGGTACAAATGATCAATCAAAATAGTTAAGAATTAGGATATTACCTAACCGGTGGCAATAGCTGAAGGGCTTAGCTGGCAATCAAGTCAACCATCTTGTGGTTACCTAATTGGCAACGATAGTCAAAAGTCTTACCCAGTAATTCGGCCATCAAGCAATAAAAAATTCATAGGAAAATGCTCGGTGGCTAAGTCACCCAATTAATATCAACAAAAAAAACAGTGTATATTTGAGAATAGAAGAATCTGAGTATGTACATTGAAAACTTGATTATATTGTCCTCGTTTACAAGTGTAACATGGGACTATGAAATTTAGAGACACAAGTAGTTTGCTAATTCTATGGATGATACTTAGGGCTAGACCTTGAGGTTGGGGAGCTCCTTATTTAGTAAAATCTTAATATCAGAGGCCAAGTAAGCTTCAAAATTTCTAACATATAAGCAACCAATAAGAAAGTCAAGGTCGATCAAGGAGACGATGCTCATGTAGAATATGATTCTCTCTTTGAATCGAAAATCTAGCAAAGAACCAATTTCTTTTAATCGAATACCCCTCCTTAATAACTCTTTGAGACTTAAGCATTCAGCTCTTAGCCTATCTATGATGACAGAAATTGTAGGCAATCACCATTTAGCCTCGAGAACCCTACCCTCAAGTGATCTAGCTCAGCCTCTTGTAATGGTATCTTGATTAGTATAACCACGAGACTAATGCATCCACTCAGCTAACTCATTCTTATGTTAGATCAATTGGTCAATCAATAACAACCATTTAGTTTCGACAGTCATAACTCTAAATTTTAAATCCGATATTAAATTCTGATAAATGATTATATAAATTAAGAAATAAATAGCTATATTAAATATTCAGTTATAACAATTAAATAATAATTATTAAACTCTGAAAGGTTACATGTTTGTGTAACGGTTTGATTATTTAATTTTTAATTAATTTAATATTTCAATTAATGCATAGCCATACCAATGTTAGAAAAATACACCAATTTTTCTTAGTCAGAGGAATTAGGAGAGATAAGAGAAAAAAAAGTACAAGGTTTTAACCCTTGTGACACTTACATCTTTCGATAATTACGGAGTCAAACCCTCAAACTCTCAAACTCTCTCCCACTCTCTCACTTTCAATTCCACATAATCTTTCGTTTTTTAGAAAGATTTCTGACTTAGTTTTCAAAAGATATTCGAAGAGTAAATTTAATATCGTTTGAATATTTGTTAACCATTGTAGTGTACAGGACTCGAATTAAACGGTACAAAGATCTAATCCAACTCTATTCAAATGACTATCCAGATCCAAAGTACACATTAACATTGAACTTCAGAATTTCTCCTAAAATTTAAAATAAAATATCTTCTTTTTTTTTTTGACATTATTCAAAGACTAAAGTCAGTGATAGCTGTTTCTTTATTTCTCATTTTTTAAGTAACATGCAGTATAAAATATAAAGTGCTTGGGGGGCAACTTACTTTTGTATGATAATTATATTCCTCTGAGTGGTGAAATGATTAAATTTAGTTATGTATAGAATGCATGCCACAAACACACATGTTGCATGAAAATTTCAAATTCACATTATACAGCAAAGATTTGGCTTCTATGTCAGATTGATATAGGCTTTGTTAATAAGTTAGACCTGCTTAATAAATATCATTGATTATATTTCTTTCATGCAAGAGAACACATACTTTGGTTATATATCCTATAAATTTTTACTTATTGGAATTTTCATTTATATGTTCCATTTATTTTTCATAGGCTATTTCATTGATATATTATATATTGATGTAATTTTTTGAAGTATTTCCAAGTCAATATACTTGTAAGTGTATCAAATTTTTATCATTTTAATAATTAACCGATAGTATATCAAGATGGTGACTTTGCATTCTTTATGGGTTTGGTTTAAGGGATTTAGTTTCTGGTGATACTGTAAAATTTAGTTTTTGAGAAAATCTGTTTGAAGTTGGACATTATTTGACTTTTAAATGGAAATTTTCTTATAAAAAAATATGGTCTTTTTGTTCTTAATTTTGTGGCTTTCGCGTTTGGGTGTGGTCTAAAACAAGGTCAACTCGATCAACAAAAATATGAGATCCATAAATAGTAAAATCATGAAAAAAAAATAGATCAGTCGAGCTGTTGGATCTGAATCGAAAGAAAGTTCAACCAAACAATTAAGTTGCCGAATAGCCAGATAACCAGTATTCTGAAGATACTTAAAATCAAAGTACCGAATGATCAGACGACTAATTAAATCAGACAGTTATTCTTGATGAAGAGTTATATGAACCATAAGATAAATAGTTGAATCTAACAAGCAATCAATGTATTCATCGGACAAGTATTAATTCAAAGTATATGAAATTATCAATTTTCAATCAGTATAACGGCTCAAAATAATAAAAAATTATTCCCTTTCAAGAAATGGTCACAAGTTGGTTATAAAAATATAAATTATCTCACTTCTCCAAAAACAGGAGAAAGAGAGAGAGGAACAATCCAAAAAAGAAAAAGAAAATAAAAAGCTCTTATCCTCTAAATGCTTTATAAATTTCAAAAATTATGGAACAAAATCCTCCAATTTTCAATTCTATTTTATCCTCAATTTTTTCATTATCTTTCCATTTTCTCAGAAAAATTTTTAACTTTAGAGTCAAAAAATATATTGAAAGCAAGCTCCATATCCTTTGATATCTTATTAAATGTTGTGGTATAAAAAATTTAAATATTAAAATTCAAAGATCCAATCTGAGTTCATTCAGACATCTATTCAAATATGAGGTACGTGAAATTTATGTTGTGGAAATCAAACCCATGACCACATGGTAAGCAAGGAGGCATATTGGCAGTGGTTTCTCTTCCAATAACAACAAATCAATTGACAGTATCCAAGGCAGTCTAGGTCAAAAAATTGCCTATTTTATATAACTTAGCAATATGTTCTTTTATTTTATCAAATTGAGATCTAGTCATAGTAAGCTCATTTTGGAGAACTGAACCATAACAGGCAGTGTTAATATTACCCCATTCATTTGACAAAACACAATCATTAAAAACCTTGATAAAGAAGATTCCATCCTTCAAGTTCTTCATTGAGTTTAATTTTTTTTCACTTATTTTGAACTATTTTAGTAAAGAAAGAAAAAATCTAATTGCTTTACTGATTAAAGTGAAAAATAACTTTAACCATCCTAATATCTAATCTAACTTCTCAACATCAAAAAAAGATACACAACCTAATAATAAATTTAATAGTGTTAGAATGGAGACAGACAATTAAAATTTTTAAAACCTCTTTTATTTATATGAATTCGCTCACTAGAGGAATCCGAATACCATCCTTCAAATGTACTTCATATATAACAATGAAACCATCTTTCAGAGAGTATGTCCTCTCTTCAAATGAAGGTATTTGAAAAAAAAATAGTAGAAAAAATATTGTATCTACTATAGATGTCTAATATAATCTCCATTGTTAGATAATAAGCAATTTCGGCTACATTTTTCAAGGTGTTTCGTAAAGTCTTGAGAGATTAAAAATTAGACGATTAGAAAAATTAAAATGTTTGTTCTTTGATGGAAAGTAAAGTAAAAGACATGTTCAGGATTGAAAAAGAAGAGCGAAAAATATTGGAATCTAAAAAGACATCCAAAATTTAAAAAGAGATGTTTTAAATAAAAATGCTAATCCAAATGATGCGTCGCACTCTTAACAAATGACCAAATGATGACATGACTTCCTCTCAATTTACAAACTAAAACACTACATACTAAAATGTTTCAAAATGATGTAATTTACAAATCGCCAACTTTCACATTAAATGCGTTGTTTATTGATCATTTCTATTACGAAAACAATGATAACTATAATGTCATTAAATAAGCTATTGAGATTATACTTTGGACATTTGGATTGCCTCAAAAAATGATCTTGGTTGACCTTATGGTTTAAAATTCTAAACATTCAGCAAATGGTTTCAATTTGTTATAAGGTTAAGTTATTAAAAGTCAGAATCATTAGAGTTGAAGCTATCAGAATGCCAAATAGTTAAGTCTATATCAAAATAGTATCCAGAAAATTTTAAAGTATCAAAATTAATAATTGAAAAAAATTTTCTATTTGGATAGTTTTATTAACATAAATTTTTAACAATTTATAAACT
>JAODPA010085021.1:0-25239 GCA_025585075.1 Nepenthes mirabilis
AGCAAGAGTCACGTACGAGGGATCACCGAAGACTGGAAACAAGTTGAAAACCCGAACGGATGCTCAATCCTTCCTCTTCTTCTTCTTCTTCTCTCTCTTTTCTCTCTTTTTTCTTCTCTGAAACGGCGCTCAAAAGTGTTCCAAATTCGCCCTAAAAGAAAATCGCGCGTTTTATATCGCAGGCGGCCGCTCGAGCGCCAGCGAGCACAAGGCGAGCGGCTGACATTCTGGAAATGCGGCTCGAGCGCCAGCGAGCACAAGGCGAGCATCCGAGACATTGAAACGTTTTCTCCATGCGGTGAGGATATGGACCTCCACCCGCCTCATCAAATTGGGTATGGGCCCACACGGGAGTGACCCATAACCCAACATATTTATGGGCTTTCATATCAGAGGAGCAAAATATAAATAAGGTACCATTTGGTATATTTATTTACAATTAGACTAACTATTTGAACTAAATTTATAATTGCTCTGTTCATAGTTACCGAAATTCGTAAAATTCCATACATATTGCTTACCGGTTATTTATAATAAAATTTGTATGTGTATCACGTGGTGTGATATACATACTGGATAATGACCAATAAGGATAGTGGACTAGTAACTTTTGTTCAGTTAGAAGCACGAGCTTAACTCATAAGGCTGATGAGTTAAATTAATTGTACATAAGTGAGCTACATTATTACAATATAATATGTTTTTTTAATTAAATTAATTTTGACAAATAATAATTTTTGAAGTTGTAGAAAATCTTAAATTGTATGGCCATATTAAGTGATCTAACGCAATCCTCTATCTGTGAAAGAGATCATTTATAATAAGTTAATGATTTATTAAATTGTTAGATAACTCCTATGGAAAAACAACATTAATTAGGAAATTAACNTATAGATATCATCTGTCCATATGTATACTGTTCGACTTGTGGTGAGAAGTGGCCAAACAACGTAACATGTGTGAAGCGGAATCCTAATCGAAGGGGCAGTTCTGGAATTTAAGCTGTCACACGTTCAACACCGTATTCGAGAGAAACCAAAACCGAAAAACGGGAGGACGAGGCCACAAACTCGAATTGCTTGCGGTCCGTAACCCCTTTTGTCTTGCTTTGTCCCTCCGTGTCTCTTTCGTCACTTCACCATGAGCACCGCGCTCCCTCTCCCTCTATCTTTCCCTCTCCCTCTGCCTCCGTCCCCAATGCTGCTCTGTCGAGGATAAAGAAGATGACTGTTCCTCATAAGTTTCATACTTATCCGTAGTATACTTCGAATTGATCAAAATTTTTGTGTTTGTTATCTTTTGTTGGTGGGTGATTATTGGAGCTTTGCCGGCTACATTCCGCCTGCCAGGTTCTTTTCTTTCCTTACGTATTTGTGTCAATTTCAAGTATTTAGTTATGTGGGTATCTCCCTGCAACTCCCTTTGTTTTCAATTGCTCCTTGCTCATGCAATTTTGGGGTTTTCTTCTTCCTACTGGAGAAGTGGTTTTCAACTTCATAGAATTATTTTTGTTTAGTTGTGTTCTTTTTTGACAATGACGCCCATCATCAATTTGCGTAGTTTTATTTGTGTGCCGCGCTTTGTTAGCTGCTCCTTTTTTTTAATGCGTTGGCTCTTCTTGACTGCTTGGCTAACGTGAGCAAATAGTAAACTGGGAAATAATAGATGATGTTAGGTTAGATTCAGCTTATCGATTAGAGCCTTTTGCGAGATTTGTCGGATAAAAGAGGCAGATTAGAAGTTGGGTTATTGCAACTTTGTTGGCTATGTTTTCAGCCTGACGTCACAGTTGCTATCATTTTTATCGTTTATTGTTAGTCATTATGGAACCTTTGTGGGGATTGGAGGTTGTTTACTGATTTCCTGTTTCCTTTTGGTTGGTTGTTTGGTTTTATATGCTTGGATTGGTGCACATTTCCGTTATAGGTTGCAATGCATTGAAATCTAGCATTGATTGGTTATGATAACGACTGATAGTTTCTGTCGTTATTAACCGAAAGACTTTTATCCAAAGGAAGTTAACGCGCTATCATTGACGAGGACCGGTTATAATTTGGCATGTGATGATTGTTCCAGCACATATTTTTAGGCCATGCCAAGAGAAAACACAGGTGATTCTGACAGAGAGTTTGTTTCGATTGTCTTAGCATCTTGCTGTGGAACATCAAAAAATTTACGATAGTTTGACAGAATTTTTGTTTCCATTTGCGTACTCTGTGACTTTCTTCTCCGTCTTCTCACACGTGGAACCCTTAGCGCCTACTAATTGGATGTTCTCGGATGCCATGCCATTTTAGGTCCAAAACCCAGGAGCATTTTTGGCTGTGTCATTATTATTGGATATTCTAACGGCATGCATAATGCATGTCAAGTAACAAGTGTGCCTTTATGATTTCTAAAGACAACCTTTTTCGAAATGAAGCTTTTCTGAATACTTCACCTTATCATACCACATATTGGGTAACCACCAAGGGCTGAGTTTTGGCTCTCTTTTCTGGAATATTACTGAGAGACTGTTTTCTTTATTTTCTCCTTGTATCATCTGAGGATGAGTGCTGGCACTTTTTGCTTCTTTAGTTTTGATGCCAATTTTCTGCATCTTTATCTTGACCTGCCAGAAAACTAAATTTTAATCCAGTTTATCAGTGGGCGATATACTTGTTTTATTATCTGTTTTTGTGGTCTTGATCTGTGTCAAAGTCTCTTCATTTTTCTGAAATTTTTACATGACTACTTCTGACAAATATACAAAGTATGTGGCCTCTGGTGCTATGAAATGAGGCATCTGACTGTTGCTGACAGTGCGTGTACATTTTCTCTCTTTCATTTTGGTTTTGAGAGGGATGGGTTTGAGAGGGTCTGGGTGTTTTGCTGTTTTATTAATGTGATTCTATCGTGGATGCAAATATTGGCTAATACCATATGTATCAGCCGACGTGTTGGTATTAGGGGGTTCCGACACCAATATTTCTTGATATAGCAATGATATTGTGATATGTTTACATATCAATCGATATTTAAAATATCGGATGATACGGTAGATATTTGGCCGAAATATCGGCCGATATAACCCTTTCAGCTTACAATTTTCAGAATTTTTTTTATATTTGATATATTTAATACCGATAGATATTTTTTGATGTGTCCGATACCTATATAACTGCAATTGTTACTGATACAGATATCAATAGTTTTATCTATAAATCCTATTAGTTCTGTGATCATAAGATGCACTTTCCAAGACAAAACATTTTATCCCAGTGGATACTTGACATCATTAATTACCCCTTTATTTTCATTATGTTGACATTCAGCTATATGGTCGACCATTGTGGTTGTGTATTTTAAAGTTACTGCTTCCGAGAGTGATTCTTGTGCATTGAATGGTAGGCTCATATTGAAGCAAAAGAGAATTGGATGGATTCTATGACCCCTGGACATCATGTGGAATAGGATGAGCGTTATGACTTAAAAAGGGGAACACAATTTTATATCAAAATTTGTAGGCGTGATAACTGTGACACTGGATGACTTGCTTGCGCAAAACTACTTTTTGGGAAATCCTAGTGTTACCTGGGGTATTCCATATTATGTTGCACGTTGGTTATGCAAGCAAGCTTCCTTTCCAAGATGCAGCTTTAGAAGATTTTCCTGGTTGTTGGAGATTTTGTAGTGAAATCCGGGAGAGTGATTTACCTTCAGGGGCATACCAACTAATATCTTGATAAATCAAGTGATTTCTTTCTCATACTTCCATGTTACATAAGAGGAAACATTGCGACATACTATGCTATTTGTCACATTTTAGCATCATTTAAGGCATAATGAGCATGTGAACTTTTCTATTTGACCACTTTTAGTGAGAAATCAGATGTTTCAGAATTGACTTCCTGATTCTATTCTTTGTCGATATGGATTTTTGCTTGCACTATTGAAAGACAGAATTGGAAATTGTGTCATGGAAGGACATAATTTCCTCAACAAAACTAGAAACAAAATAAAAAGTACGAGAAGCGGTAATCCAAATGTCGTTGATCCCTTTGAAAATTTGACGAAGAAATCCCGTTAAATGCTTACTTCTTACTCGTGCTCCAAAGTAGAAGGTTGGTTGTTTTGCACTTATGCCTTATATGGTTGGGAAACTATTCTAATTTATTAGGCTAGCAGATTTTCCTTCTTCTAGGGGGGTTGAGAAGGCAAGATGATAATGTTTGTGCCTAATATGCACCACCAATACTCAAAAGAATAGGATAGCGAGTAAAACGAGAATAATAATAAAACATAGAGCGACCACTGTCACAATAGGAGAGCTCAAATTCAAAGACAACTTCACTGAAGTTCCAAACCACACCGGTGGGGACTTTTTGAAACCATATAGACTTCTTAGCTGTCAAACAAATCTAGATTTTTCCTAAGCAACAAACCTTGGTTGCTGCTCTAGTTAAACCTCCTCATATAGATCACCATGAAAAAGACATTTTTAACGTCTAATTGATATAAATATTAGTGATCAGTAGTGACCAACATGATTAGAAGTCTAACAGAAGTTAATTTGGCGGTAGGAGGAAAAGGACTTAGTGTAGTCCATCCTATTTGTCTCAGCATATACTATAGCCACTAGATGGGCTTTCAACTAAGCTAAAGGACAATCCAAATCAATTTTCACTGTGCATTTCCATTTACAGCTGATGGATTTCTTTCTTGGAGGCAAAGGGACGTAATCCCTAGTGTGATTATGTTTAAGAGCAACCATCTCTTCCTCGATATAAGCTCGCCGACTAGCATATGAAATAGCCTTAGAGATATATAAAGGTAAACTAATAGAGTCTAAGGCGAATACAAGAGTCTATTGAGAAGATGAAACATTAGCATATGATAATGTAGTAGACATGAGATACTGATCACAACTGCAATAATTCTTTGTTAATGCTGTTGGAAGGTCTAGATTAGGAAAATAATCTTTATGAATTGAAGAACTGTCTTGATGGGGCTCGACTTAAGATTTACTTCATTCTATAGATGAAACTAAGCATTTGATAAGGATCACAAATATAAGTCTGAATGATAGAAAGACAGGAAGGCACAAGTAACAAAGGCATAGGAGACATAATCTTATGAACAATTTTTATAAGCAAGAATATCATTACTAGAAGGGATAGTAGAAGACGAACTTGATGAAGACCCTTCGGGATAAAATGGTTTATAGTCTTTAGACCTTATGACATGTAGCATCAAAGGATACTAGAAAAAGTCAAAACTCTAGAAAGAAACATTGATATCCCTTCTAAGTATAAGCATAACCAAATAAATATACGGCATAGACTTGTGACCAACCTTTATCACTTGAGACCGAATATCACGGACATAACATAACCAAATATCCATGGAAAGAGAATGTAATTGCTTTTCAGGAAATAATTCATGATAAGGAATCTTTCTTGAAAGGTATCTAATGACATTCAATTAATAAGATAACATGTTGTATACATTGCATCACTCCAAAAAATATTTGGAACTCCCAACCTCTATTAGTTGCCTATTCTTCCTTATTATTCCTTCATTTTGTTGGGGTATATTAGGACAAAATGACTATTGAAGAATACTACGCTAGTAAAAGAATGACAAAAGAAGTAGAAAAATATTCATGACTATTATTACTCTACAAATTAAGGATAGAAAAAGAAAATTGGGTCATAATTTCAGAATATAATGCAAAAAAAGTGGAATATAACTCAAATAATATTTTATCAAATATAACCAGGTAACACGTGAATGACCATTAACAAAGGTAACAAAATAATGAAGTCCCAATTGAGAAAAAAAGGACAAAGTCCTTGGATATTTGAGTGTAAGTGTACTAACTCAAAGGGCAGATGCATGTGGATTTTTTTGATGGAAATATGATCAATAAGAGTGTTTGGCAAGCTGACATAATTCATAAAGCAAACTAGTAATAGAATTTATAGTTGGACATAATTTTCTTCGGAATAAAAAAGGGGGGATGACTTAACCTACAATGAATATCTAGAGGTGTGGAAGTAGCATTAGAATTTGTAAAAAGGTTTGGTTCTTCATTGAGCATTTAGAGACCTCCTGACTCTAGATGACATCGACTAATAATTCTTCTTTGTATGATCCTGAATTCACAATTAGTGGGGAAAACACTGCACAATAATTATGCTATTGAATAAACCTGTTAACTGAGAGAATGGTAAACTGAAAATTCAGCAAGAAAAGAATAGATGAGAGATGTAATGACCATGTCAGATAACTAGAGCCAGCCCCCTTAACCTTTTTAGAGGAGCTGTTAGCTAGAGTAACTTAAGAATAGTGGAGCATACTTGATAATTAAATAAAATACATGTGATTCCAATTATGTAATCATAGGAATTGGAGTCAATAACCCAAGCTCGAGAGGATGCCAAGAGACAGGAGATGTGGCTGCTAGATTGAACAAGTGGAACAAAATTCCGATTAGGAGTTATAGCAGGCCTCCTCTGTAACTACCGAAACTTATTTCATTTATGACCAGTCTACCACAGTGAAAACAAATTAATTTTCGACCAAAAGCACCATATTTAGATTCAGTATTCGTGAGTAATCGGCCAACCACAGCAAATCGAGTCTCACTCATGAAAATCAAGTCCGGCAATTGAGCTAAGAACTCCCCAAATAAATTGATTAAAAAAGAAAGTTCTTCAAAATACAGCAATATGTGGAAGTGGGTGAACAGTGAACAGGAAGAAATTGAACTGTGGCCTTTAAACTGTGAACAATGGCCTTTAGAAAGTGATCACAAGGAAGAACAGAAGAGAGTGCGGTCATGAAATCAGGAAATTGCGGCAGCACATTAGAGTAGACCACCACAATGGACTTGGAATCACAAATCCAGATAACTTGAAATCACCTAATTCTGATTAACCACCAACCAACACACATCTCAAATGAAACCATGAAAATTCACAATCGACTGAGAATTTGTGGTTTGAATTCACAAGAAATCATAATATGAACTTTCTTTGATCGAATCAACCCTCACGAGCAAAAAAAAAAAAAAAAAAAAAAGAAAAATGCCCTAGAATGATGAATCGAAGCCTAGGGTTTTTTCATGAACCTAGATTTTATTCTTCAAGCCTTTGAATAGGTGAGAAGGAATGAAGACAAGAGATTAATATGGGGGTTTGATTTAATGGAAAGAGGCACTTCAACTAGTGGAGATTAGGGGTCCCCAATGGCGGTGACGGCTAGGTTTGCGTATCCTTGTGCTTCGATGTTATCTAGAAATTTACCAAGAGAAGATAATAAGAGAAAACCCCCATACTTAGGGATGATGCTACTTACATATATAGGGTTATTTACATCTATCGCAAATATTAATTGCCCCTATAAAGAAATATATCATATCGTATTTTAAAATATATTCTAATAGTACATTTCAATAGACATTATCAATTATAATGTGTATTTTCCAAATGTGAAGATTATTCTTCTATTTGCTCAATGAGAACTATTGGCCTTACCGCAACAATAAGTTTGCTCTATTTTGACTTTGAGGTTAGAAGTTCAAATTATGGAAATAATCCATCTACAGTGCATGAATGGGCTCACACTTAAGACCTTCTCTAGATCCTATGATGTCAAAAACTTGTGCACTGGGCCACTCCTTTGCAAGTATGCATTCAAAATTTTGTGAATATGTTTCATCGCCTTTATACAAAGTTCTTGCTTGTATTCCAATTCACCATTGCATTATCCTGATTGGATGAAGATTTCCTCATTATTGCGAAAATTTCCCTAAGTTAACCTTGTGTTTGTGATAATGATTTTTTCAACAATCCTTTCCCAGCTTGCCTGTTGATTCGGAAGGTGAGTTGATGCTTGTCTTCCCAGTTGACAAAAATGCTAATGGAGAACAATAATCTGGTGAAGAAATAATGTAATATGGGGGTAATTAGGATATTTGGATCAATGTTCTATGGAGATTGAATCATAGTATTAAATATTGGTCAATACATTTCAAATTTCTGGCTGGCTAATATGTCTGGATTTTTGGCCTGTCAATACAATATTTTTACCAATTTGGCCTCATCTGTATCTATCGAGGAGGATAGATATGGCTGAGATACAGTTTGTATTAGCCGATATGAAAGATATCTCTAGGTGCTGTATTGTTACACCACAACTCACAAAAAGAGCGTGGGTAGGAAAAGCTGAAGCTGAGATAGAGAGATGCCTTTCCTAAAACTAGAGACTGAGAGGTGGTGGACAGATCAAGATGGAGAAGTAGAGACCCGCAACTGTGCATATGACCCATGGTGGCAGCTGAGGTAGTGCAGTGGCTTTGTGCTGTTAAGTAAGGGAAACAACAGGGTAGAAGTGAAGAGAAAGATCCACGGGCTACTGCATGGCTGTTCTGCACAGACTTTCACGGCTATTTGTTATGCTGTCTTCAGCACTTCAGCTGTATGTATACTAGGGTTATGAAGTTACACTATTGCAACTTGCCCCCTCCCTCCCCACCCCCCCCCCCCCAAAAAAAAAGAGAGAAAGAAGTTGCACTGTTGCGCTCCTATTTTGGAAGCATTGGCCTGATTGATCTCTCAGACTCTCGCTGCTCTACTAATTGGCACTTATCTGAGAATTAAGACAATGGAAAGTTTTAATAAAGCTCATGAAAATCACACAACATGGGAAAAGGTGGACTGCTCATAAACACCCACCAACATAGAAAATTAAGCTCAACTCATAAACATTCTCCATTTAATTTTTTATTTGCAATTTATTTAATTAAATTAATTTTTCTTTGGGTAATAGTAAAAAAAATAATAGAATAGGGTATTTCACTATTTTGCAATATTGTTTCATCTTTCTTGAATATTAAAATTCAGCTAAAAATACTTGGAAAATAATAGTTGATGATAAGACATATTTCAGATTGTTAAAAAATATTATCAAAGTTACAAAGATGTCTCAAAATTGCCCCGTGCTATCAAATTTTTTCATTTCATTGCATTAAGGTTAATTTTATAGTTTTTGCTAAACATTTACAGATGTAGTGACCTTTACAATAAGTCTGCAGTAGCCGTAATTTAAAACTACTACATGAATAAGGAACAGAAACCGTTCTGCTCTTACTGGAACTCGACTTGTATTGGCAAGATTATTTTCCCTTTTTTTTGGGTGTGTGTGTATAAAGAGACTATGCAACTTGGCGTTTGTGTAATGGTATTGCTTTTCTGCAGTATACATGCTAATTATCCTGAATTCCTGATCCTCACATGAAGTTCTGAAGCTTATCAAAAGGACAAAGCCCATGGGCAGTACATTTAATCCACAGATTTTGGTGGACAAGTTGGCGAAGCTGAATAATTCTCAACAGGCCATAGAAAGTATCCTTTCAATTTTATAAGCAGATTGTGGTCTATCTTTCATTTTTTGTTTGATCCATTTATATGGATGAATAATTTGATTATGTTCTAATTTCAATGTGATGCGTGCTTGAACAGAGGGAATAACTCGGAATAGAGGCAACCGAAGGCAGGAGCTCATTCCAAATAAGCTAGTTGCCTAGTCCTGTGCACTACAAACAATAGTAAAAGGTCCTGGGATGGGTTCTCAAAGAAACCCCTCCGATGCCTAAGCCAATGCTGGCTCAAGTCAATAAAAGAGGGACATAAAGTTCCTTACTTCTTTGAACTGGTCGATGGGACTGATGTTTCAGGTTTGAATGAAGGGGTCGAGTTGTTGAATTGAGAGCTTGATCAGAAATGAGCTAGTAGGAAGATAGTCCCGTTCGGGCTAGATGACAATGTAGAATCCCGTGTAATGCTTATAATAACATTTACAAGATTCTCATTGTGACGTGAGGCATTCAGGTCAAGCGGACTAATATGCTTCCCAAGATAAATGTTCGGTTCCAAGCTTGTGGGAGTAATTGTCTAATTACTGCTTGAGTGAAAATTTTTAGAGTTGTTAGAATCAGATCCTTAGCCAAATGTCCAAGTGTGGTATTTATAGGAGAGCATAAGAGTCGTTGAGCCATGTAGGCAGGAATTTATGGGCCAAATATCTAGCGGTCAGCGCGTGATACATCTATCCCTTGATTTTCTCTGAGGGCCCTGTTGCATCCAATCGGATTTCATCCTTTGTTTGCCATGTCAACACCATAAATGCTGTCTTCTGGCATTTCAGGCATGTCTTATTGGCATGGCAGACCTGGCTCCTTTAGCTTGGCGTTGCCTATTGGTGTGGCAATCACACCTTTAGCCAGGAAGGACATTGGGGTTGCTTGCTTCCCATGGAATGAGGTTTTTTAAGAGAGAGAGTATGAAACTCTCCAAGGAGAGAGAGGATGATTAACTGATTATTGGGTTAGCTAACCATTCTCATAGGCAGCACCAATGATTTGTACTTGAATCGAGGGTGTGACCTAGAATAGAGGTGACCAAGGCGGCAACTCGTTTCAGATAAGCTTGTTTCCTAGTCCTATGCTCTATAAACAACAACAATGAAGGGTCTTGGGTTGTGCTCCTGGGAAACCCATCCAATGCTTATGTCAATATTAGCTTGAATTGGTAAAAGAGTGACAAAGAGTTGCTGACTATTGACTGGAGATTTTGATCAGGAAATGGGCCGGTAGGATGATACATTTTCACCAGATGACATGAATCACGTGTAATGCATATGATAACAACTATAGGATTCCATTCGTAATGTCAAGTGCTCGGGTCAAGTGAACTACTCAAGAAGAGTTCAATATATTTTTCTAGGTTTTTCTAGGTTTAGTTTTTGATGTTGAAGTTGAAGAAAATCTTTCACTAAATATTAGAAAAGTGACTCTTAGTTTGGGACATCAAGAATATCCGAAATTGACTCTCAAAATGTCTCATGGGGAGTGAGATGCTGTCCTGCTGCAAAAATGGTGTAATAATTAATATAGATAGCCTGTGAGTTACCATAGTGTCGGTCCATCCTGTCACTAATTGCTCTTCTTTGTCGGATGTGTGTGTGTGTGTGTCTGTCTGAGTTCTCCTACCTACCAAAGAAAAAAATACTGTGTTTTTCTAGCATCCTTATGTTATGTATCCACTTTCTTCACTCTTTTTGGCGGCACTGATTGGCAGCAACCTTCATTCTCTGTCTTGAGATCTGGACATCACTTTTTTTTTTTTCTATCATGGAATTTGCCTTGGGCAAATACATCGATGACTCATATTTAGTCTTAATTCTTTCGAGCCATGCTTATGAGAGGTTATCCTTGATGTGAAAAAGCTCTTTCACATTGGTGTATTTTTCATATGAATAAAGCGAAACAGGTTGTTGAGACATGGGATAGACAATTTCATTGCTCTCCACGTGAGCAAAGGTTAGCTTTTCTGTACCTTGCGAATGATATCTTACAGAACAGTAGGCGTAAGGGTGCAGAGTTTGTTGGCGAATTTTGGAGGGTTCTTCCAGATGCTCTTCGTGATGTGATCCAGAACAGTGATGATTTTGGAAGGAATGCAGCACTCAGGCTGGTAAGTTTTGTTTAGTATGGCATATATTGTAGATGTTTCTCTCCCGAATTTTTGTTTACACTATATTTGAATCATGAATGAGTTTGTTTTGAAGCAAAGGAACGTGGTGATTTTATTTATTTATTTATTAAGTGATTATTGGACACATCACTTGTATTGAGTGCCTCATTATCTTCTATATTGATTGATGTTTTAGATGGCATTTTTGCGGATATATTGTGTCCTAAAGCAATGAATATGAACCATGTCTATGCTAATTGTAATTAAAAAAAAAAAACTTGTTGCCAGGCACTGTAAGATGAAAAAAAAACTACTACTCTTCTCTAAACTCTGCGTTTATATCATTGGCTTCTGGACTTTGTTAAAGACCACTATTTAACTGAAGTACTGGACTAAACACTGAATTAATTAAAACACAACTGCTGGGCTACCACAGTAACGAAAGTTGCAGTGCAGGCAAATTTATATGGGCGGCAACAAAATAAAATCTTGGGAGTTTCATCTTCTGTGCTGGTAATCTTTATCTTGAGGTTTCTTTGTTTACACCAATATAATGTGATATGAACGTAGAAAATTTCTATTTATTGTGAGGGCTTTGTTAGAAAATTTTCTGTATTGTTTTTGTTGGTATTGATAAAGAAGGTGCATGCTTAAATTCATTGGCTTTGAAGAAGTTTACTCCCTTGTTCAGCTAGTGGTTCAGTTCCATATAGTCATTGAGAGCAAGTAAATTTCGTTTGTTGAAGCGAATTTTAAACAGCTCAGATATGGGGAAACTCAGCCTTGGCAACTAATGATAAATCTTTGTCATCGATGGGACAACACTTTCAGGAAGAATAATCGTGGCTGAAGACATTGATTTTTTTTCCCTTTTTTATATCTGAAAAGATGAATTTATTCACCGATGTTGTCATGAAGTCAATAACAACAATTTTTTGTGCACAATAAAATAGCTAGTCCGGAAGGTGAGCCTTAATGTAATAATAAGGTAATTTTATTTTGATTTGTAGGTTATATATTTAAATTATGGAAGCAATCTCTCTTGAATGCAGGGGAAAGGTTGCGTATATAAGACCTTACTAGGAATTGCGATGCGAGATTCTCGTGTATTTGGTTATATATTATGCTAGGCTGCTGCTAGTTTGCTAGGAATAAAGCTTCTAAAAGTCCACAAAACAAGTCATATATTCAAGCTCAGAAAAAATTCACTCGAAAAGTAAAGATGTCCCAAAACAAGTCTTATTGTGAACTAGGGCCCTATCACTGAAGATTATTATATTTGTTCAGCTCATACAAACCACTGAATGACTAAAGGAATATAAAGAATACAATTTCTTTCTTCTCGTGTGAAGATGGACATTTGAAAAAGTTCTCGAGGTCCTCAATGTCTCTTTTTAGTAGAGAAGAAAGTGTGGAAAGGGAGCGAGACCAAGCCAGGCCACTAGGAGAGTAAGTCCTTCCCATCTTACACCTCAAGTTCATTCTTGACCATGCTTGATTGCAGGTTGCGGCCACTGCACTCACAATATGTTCCATGCTGATTCCCTTGCTTTTCTGGAGATGACATTATGTGAAAATAAGTGAGTTATTTATTCCAAGTCATTCCTGCACCTTATGCAATAATTGATAAAAAAAAATATATCTTTTGAAGATTCTGAAGTTGAAATTCTCTTCAAATGACTTCCCAAGCTAAAAGGGACAGTTTAGGAGAAGCACCCTTTCTCATTCTTCAACTTCACAAGGAAGCAACCACAGTTTGGTCTCATTAATAAGATGCTACAGAAATAACCCATTCCCTAGATCCATATCAGTCTGTCACTTCAAATTCTCAGGCATTCTGCATAGCAGCAGCTGCTGCTGTAACTCAGATGAGACCATCTTGCTGAGCACCTGTCTGACTAGCAGAATCCTCCAATCTGGATTATTATCCATTAGATGATGTTAATCTTCCACAACTGCTTCTTGATAAAAAATTAGCAAGAAAAAAATGCTATAATCGTTTTCCAGATTCCTCTCATTCAGCCACCTATCGTGCCAAAGGATAACTGAATCGTCAGCATCAATTTTGTAATAATAAATTGTAGAAGGTTCCTTTTTTAGCTTACAGTAGAAGGTTCCTTTACCTTTGAAATGTTATGTAACAATAAGAAGAAAAAAAAAAAGGAATAATAAAACAAATGACATGGTGAAATGCATATCATGTAACCAAATGCCAGTCTTGCAACCTTCCTAACCTTATTCTGCCATCTTGCTTTTTCATTTTTACATATCCAGTTGAAGAGATGTGGATATGAACAACCTATTATGAAGCCTTCTCTAGAAACATATCATAGTTTCCATGGTCCCCACTTCTTATGTCCATTTTGTCATTGTGAAACACTGTCAATCAAATTTAATATGTTTGGGTAATGGTTTTTTAAATGTGAGAGAGTTCTCAGTTCCTGATCTGGTTTTAAATCTTCTTCTTTGAAGTGCCTGAATTTTGTATCATATTTGGCAACTGGATGGAATGATATGGCACGTGGAAAAGTTTCTTTTTCTCTGAAGCTGTCTTACTTTGTCATTGACATCTTTTTAAACTGGCACCGTGTACATAATATTGTGAAATATAATGTCTCCTTTGCTTGATTTGATCTTTTTAAATCGGCATCATTGACAATACTAGCCAATGGGTGGATTTTATAACCCATGATATTGTGAGATATCCTGCGATAGTCAATGATTTTGGAAGTGAAACGGTATACATACATACACACACACACACACATATATATATATAGTAAAATATCTATATTATTATGGTATTTTGCTAGACATCATGAATTGTCTCAATATTTTGTTAAATTTCGTGTTATTTCAATATGTTTCAAAAGTTCACTAAACATTGCTATATATATACATAGTATAAAATTTAACATTTTGGAAATGCTATGTAGTTTTAAAAATTTTACTTTTTTATCCATTAATTATATCTCATCATTTTTATTATTTCACAACTGATATTTTTATTTTGATGCGAGATTGATATATTGGCAATTTGTGATAGTATCCTCAAATTTGAGGTTGATGGAGATCTAAATCCTTGAGCAGAGGCACATCTTGGCTTCCTTTTTGAGTTTCTTCGTTGGTAATTGATACCTTTGGTTTCTTTTGAATTAGAATCAATAATGCTTCTCTATTTTTTACTTGATGCAGATTAATATATGGGATGATAGAAAAGTTTTTGGCTCTCGGGGGCATATTCTAAAGGAGGAGATGCTGGGAAGGCGTGCAGAAAACAGTTCTAAAAATGGAAGGCAATTTGAACACAAATTAGTGAGCAATTCAGCTTTGCTGATTATATTCTTTCCTAGCTACTCTGCTGAGAGTTTGACATATTAATGACATAGATCACTTTTTTGTATGTGTTTGTAACAGAGACAGTCTGTTGGAAATACATTGGATAAAATAATATCGGGTTATGAAGTCATCTATGGTGGTCAATCAGATGAAGATGCTGCATTGAACCGATGTAGGAATGCAATTAGCTATGTGGAGAAAGTAGAGAAGGATGTAGGTGGTGATACGAGTTCAGGTTCTCCTCTCTCTCTCTCTCTCTCTCTCTCTCTCTCTCTGTGCTTCATTGTTTGTGTCTAACTGTAAACTTCCCTCTATGTCCTCTTCATTATGATGTCCTCACTGATCAATGAATCATTTTTTTGTTTTAAAAATCAAGTGCTTTTCAGTGTCCTTTCAGATTGAAGGTCAGACATCCATTTTGAATTTTATTGAGCTTGAATACATGGGAAAACTAACATGGTAATGCTTGAAGATTTTAAAGGGTAATAGGAGCACAGTTTGAATCCAGTTCGCTTTTTGCCACGGATGCATTGACTTGTGGCAAGTTAAGGGTGTACTTACTCTAGTGGTGAAGCGCATGGGGTCATGCACGATAGTGCCCGGGTTGTAATGAACTGGTGTGGGATTAGAAGTCTGGAAACCTGACTCATATTTTAACATGGTTTATTTGAAGGCGGAGTTTTTGTGGTGAATATATGGGCTCTAAGGTCATTTCCAATTTTGGGCTGCCTTGTGCTCTGAGCACAATGTTATTGATCCTTTCTGTTACCCTAAAAATGCACTAGGTTTATCAGTCAAATGTTGGCCCCAGCTTAGAACTGATAGTGTGATGGGGATTTTGAATCTTCCATGTTCCAATGGACGTGGCTTGTGAAGCTAATGTTGATACTGTACATTTATTGGCTAGATAATGCTAGATGAGGTATTCAAGGATATTGTTCCCTTCTGACTTGGCTTGCCTTATGATTGTGTACATCCTCTACCACATTTGTCAAAATAGCCAACATGTTGATTTGTCAAAAGTGGCTTTTCCATCTTAACCAATTGGCGATGGAGATCATTTGTCCTTATTTGTTTATTGAGGTGTTCTATTTGACAATCTGTTTCCAATCGGAGCTATGCTATTCCCATAAATTACCAATTATGTCATGATTGTAGCTTGATCCTATGCTTGTAATCCTACAAGGCAAAGATATTTTCGTGGAATGACCCTTTTATGCCCAATTAACTTGCTGTGGTTATAGTTAATTTGGCTTTACATTTTACCAAAAAAGTACCCATGTCAATGACTCACACTCAAGACTTGGTTTTATGGACTCCTAAATTTACAACAAACTACAAAATTTCCAACAATTGCTGACCATGACTCATGGAAAGATGTGTATTCAATTTCTAAACCCGAGTCTATGTAATATAGGTTGAGGGCACATAGTAGGGTCAACAAGTTTGAGCTGAAAGGAGCATTTAATTAGACAGGTTTGTTGGAAGCTGTGGATAGCTGATGGGGTAGTTGTAGGTTTCCCTTGCTCATTTGTGGCTTACCTTGACTTTACCAAGGGCAATCTTATGTAGCATGGACCATGTTAAGGTTGGCTGATGAAAATTTCTTTGATTGGCTATTTTATACAAGCAAGTCATGTGTCAAGCTCTGATTGCAAGTTCATACTCCCTAATGATACCATAAAAAAAATTGCACTCAAACGAAATTAATTTTCTAAACCCATTTGACTCGTTCTCTGTAAATTGTACTGTGAGGTTCACTGAGTTGCTTGTTGTATATGCTCAAGTGAAGTGTTAGATTGTCAATTGAGTTTGATTTTATTGTGCATGTGTTTTAACATATGTTGATGAAGGTGGCTGTGACATCCAAAAGCATGCACTTACTGGATACATTTGATATGTTGGTTGTGATGTGCAAAAGCAGGGACTCACTGAAACATTTAAAATTGAGTAAATGATTCTTCCTGGCCAATTCCCTTGCTTTGCCAGATTATTTCACCCTTCTATCTCCTTCATTTTTTTTGGAGGGGGGGGGGGGGGGTTGCATGGGATTGACTTCTATGCTCCAGTTCTGTGTTTGATTCTTTTTTCTGGTAAATTATGATGTTTATAGCATTGAATTGCTTGAGCCTCATTGTAATCTTCATATATGTAGTGCAGATGTTTGAACTTGCTCTTCTGCTATTTTGAGCAAGTGTTCTACAGATCTCTCTCACTTTCTATTTTGTTATTTGAATTCTTTATTTTCAAACAGGGCAGTTCACTGGATTTCTCAAGGAATTGCAGGGGCAGCATGCTGTTTTAAGAGAATGTATTGAACAGCTTGTTGCATTTGAAGCCTCAAGAGGGACTCTTGTATCGTATTTAAGAGACGCTCTCCATGAGCAGGTTGATTTAGCCTCTTGAAATTTTTGGGGGATCGATGGATTCTTTTTTGTATTTCTTTTGTCATATTATTTATTTGTGTTCTTATTCATTTTTTCCTAATGTGGCCATTGAGAGGCAACTTGGTTTTATTTTTAGGAGTTCAAGCTGGATGAAGTTCGTAATCAACTCCAGGTATGTCTTATTTTGTTTCTTTCTGCAATAAACTGTTGGTGTATTGGAGTAGGTCTTTTGATGTTATTCTTTGTTTACTTTCTTTTGAATATACTCATTAGGAAACGAGAATTTTCACGAGATTGAAGTCAGTTAATTTTTGAATCTTTTCATGACATGCTGTGTGAATGTTTTATCAAAGGTGGGGGTCTTTGTTTTTGATTTTGAAAGGGCCTTGACTGATCTCTACACAGGTTTATGGCCATGCTTACAAGTGCATTAAGGTATGGTAGTTGTGCTTGCAATAAGTAGGGTGTCATTCTCAAAATTGATTGTAAGTCAAATTTATCTCGGTAAATTCTGGGTTAATCATACAGTTTTTATTCCAAAAGTATATGAATGATGGATTGAATGAGTTTTTGAATTGAATTAACCTTACTAATCTTAAAGGAAATTCTGAAATCAAATGGAAACAAAGCAGTAAATAATAGCAGTAGGAGATGATCAAATTTAAGTTAAAAGCAATTGTAACAATTTGCTACTGAATGCGATGAAGTTTATGTTGATATAAATCATTTCCCATGAAGCTTTTTTGTTCTCTCAAGATAAAGATATTGCAAGTGTTAGTGCCTCTATCAAATTGTTAAGATAAAATAAGATCCTAAATTTAGTCTATATTAACTAAGTATTAAGTTTCCAACTTTAATTAATCTTCAATCTATTTTGTTCACCATCTAAAATCTGGTAAAACATTACAATTGCATCACTCAATCCGTCGTCAATTGGTTTATATCAAGATGAATAACTTTGAAAGCCATGAACAAAAGAAAAGAACAACTAAATTGAATATCCTAACTTTTTATTAAGACTAATGAAAATCAACTGGGATAGTTCAGTATTTTATGTTAATAAACTTTAAAAAACTGAAAAGAACTCCAAAGAACTCGGTCACTTCTGTATTTTTTTCTTCAGTGCTACTTCTGTTGTCTCTAACAACTTTCAAACCACCCTCGTTTTTAGCCGGCTCCTGCTCCCTTCTTATTCTTAAATCAGTTGCTGCTCCTTTTATAGATCAGCTCTCTTATTAGTGCCAGCCGCTTGCCTTTCCTTGTAATGGTAGCCTTCCTTTTTTTAACTCATCACAGCCAGCCTTCCAATTTTTTCTTTTCTTTTCTTTTCTTTTTTTTTATGTGGACACTCAGTGAACTGAAGCTGGGAGAATTCTAGGTTGCTTTCTCTTTTTGTTGCTTTCCTTCTTTTTTTTTTTTCTTTCATTTTGTATCTGCCATTANAACTTATGAAATAATGTTTCCATGATTATAAATTCGCAAAAGATTATTGTATAGGTTAGATTTAGAAAATTGATCGAAAATCTCTTATTAGCTAGTGAAAAATTTCAGGAAACATCTTTTTGATGTTTTTGAGTATTCCAAAATCTAGTTTAGAATAAAAACCCGGCATTTTTGAACATATTTTATAAATTTTTGTTGTCATGTAAAATTTTCAGGCAAATAACTTCACAGAAATTTTTTTAATCACGGAATAGGTCCTAAACATTTTTTATCTAGGTCAAGATGTCACTTTTCAGGTTAACTGATGAAAATTAAACTATAGCATGAGGCCCAATTTGGTTTCTAAGTAGAAAAAGTATGAAGAAAATGGACTTCGGCCACATGCACAATGATAAAGCGACTCATACTCTTATGTGATCAATTCATTTAAGATACAAATTGAATCCAAGAACTATGAGGCTATTTAAAGAATCGAAGCTGAAATGAGAAATTAATTGGAGTAATAGTATATATGCGCTCCCGAAGGATAAGATCAAATCTTACTTATGTATAAGCATCCACCATAGCAATGTCATAATCTATGCGTGCTTAGACAATATATAAAGATAAATGAAATCGTAATGTGTCAGGCATAGTGTTGATATTGCAATATATCGATTTCATCATCAATATTCATTTTATGTTTTACAAGTAACATGCGAAATTTAAAATTTAAAATATTATATTGTGTTGTGTTATATTATTTATTTATACTATGCAGTATTTTTACACACATCCATTGGCATAATTAATGCCTATAGTAAATGCATCCCCACTGTAAAATAAAATAAAACATCATCTTTGAAACAAATACATCCAGCAAAAATGCAGAAGGGAATGAATCTACCTGAATGCCTTATATATGCTTCTAACTGAATTCTCACCCGAACCTAGATCATGCCAACCCATCCACATGTAGTTTAACTTGTAGATAGTGAAAGAGAAGAATAGAAACTGTATACTTCAATTCTACAGGAACAAGTAATTGTAAATAATCAGTAACAAGACTATAGAGCTACAAAAGAGACAAATAATTGTTGGAAAAAACATAATCCACCCAAAATAACTTCCATACTAAAGAAATAAATGCTGAAAACCTAATTGAGATAGTGGTGGATCCTCAAAGTTGAACGATCCATGTTTGCAATGGGAGGCTCAAAAAATGGGTTGCAAACAGTGACCATTCACTTTATATGTATTCCATTCTTTAGATTTTTAATATCTACGACACCATGTTCGGACATTGCACTAACAATGAAAGAACCTGTCCATCAGGATTTCAAAATTTCTGATTTAAGTGTAAGCATGAATTGTTCAAGTGTGCTGTTTGACCAATGTGAAACGATCTTGTTGGTTATATAGAGCTTTCATATTGAGCTTAGCTACGTCAAGAGTTCTCAAGAGCTTCTATCTGCCATCTCAATTAGGAGATGACATGCTTTCCCATAGACTAGCTTGTAGGGAGACATACCCAAAACCGTCTTAAAGGTAGTGCGATACTCCCACAAAGCGTCCTTTAATTTAAAGGCCAATATTTCCTTTTAGGGCTTAATATTTTCTCCAACATCTTTTAATCTCTTTATTTGCTAGCTTGAGAATGATAGGGAGTAATCAAATGTGCAATATGCCATATTTCTCGTTGGCACTGCAAAAGGCCTATTACAAAAATGCTTATCGCCATCACTAATGATTGCTTGAGGCATACTGAATTGGGATAAAATTTTTTGCCGGAGGAACATAATCACAATTTGGTGGTCATTCCTACGTGTAGCAATTGCAGCTAATTAGTTAACCCATACTAAAATGTGCCTCTACCCCGAAAAAACTAAGAGATGACCATTGAAATCAATCCCCAATCAATAAAGAATTTTAAGAATCAAAATAGGGGACAAAGACATCATAATTTTGCCATTGAGATTTCATAGCCTTGGACATTTATTCCAACTAGTGCAGTAAGCATGATCATATTGAGTTTGATGGTAGGCAATAACACTGTAAATCTCATCATCAAGTGTGCATCTCCTAACTGTCTGGTCAGAAACTGTACTTAAACAAACGGGATTCATCCACAAAGTAGGTCATATCATTTCTAAAGAATTTTTTCCATTTTTTTATCACAAAAGTTGGCTGTTCTTAAAAAATTGCTTTAGAAAGCGGGAATTATTTGTAGGACATGGGGAATACATATGTTTGAGTAGACTATGCATAATGGACATCCCAAAAATGATGTGTTGAAATATCATCGCAAGTTGCATCAAGCTGACATTAAGGAACAGTCGATTTTGATTTACGAAAGGAGGTCATCTTTTGCTGTATTTCTTATCTTGAGGCGGCTACTTGGTTATAGAAATTGCGGCCTAGACACAGAATGTTTAGCAACTGTTATGTCTTGCTTCGGAAGCATGGAGTAGGATGACAAAATGAAATGTTAGCTTCTTAGTTTTAAAAAAGCAGCCGATAGAACAAGTGCAGTTGACCTGCTTGTTGCATAGAAAAATAATTACTTTTTGGGAAAAGGAAAAATAAATAACTGATCTGCTCGTATTTCAGGCATGCTTCTAGAGTTGACTGCGTCACACAACTCATTTTTTTGGGGTAATTAATCATGTTCAGAAATAACTTTATTGGTAAAAAAAAAAAAAAATCTTGATCAGGTCAAAGTGTTGGGTTAAAGAAAACGATTGATTTGGGTAAGCCAACCTGACGTGTGAGTTGATCAACAAAGACTATACATCCACCATATGAGATCTGCTAAAATGGTTGAGATGCTGTCCATTGCCCGTGTTGTGCTGTGTTAGACAAAATATTGACCAATGATTGTTCAAGATGGTAGTGAATGGGGAAACCACTCCAGCTTTTAATCATTCTTATGCTCCAACTTCACCTTAGATTCACGATGCAATAGCTTATTGGTTTATCATACTGGATTCCTCTCCATTTTGAGTAGCCCATAATATGATGCCGAATTTATCCTAGACCATTGCCAACTCTTGGTCCTTGTAGTAGGCGGCTAACTCATTCTCTCTCTCAATTCGTTAGATTAGACGTGCTAGAGAGGTAATTTATCATCCCGGTTGCTGAAATTTTATCTGAACTGAAATGTCTGTCTTATCCATGATAGTCACATTTGCATACAGGCTGCTCAGTTGCAGTCAGAACAGGCTGCTAATATAGGCCAACAGCTGCTGAATTCCGGCTCTATGCAGTTGCTAGATGATCAGGGTTTGCAGGAACCTGGTCCTGCCCTAGCTTCCCAGGCTTTTGTGGACCGAGAACAGTCTGCTCCAGTGGTATACACGAGGCAGCTACCTTTTCTTGAAAAACCTGGAACGGTCATGGAAGATGACTCACGGAAGTCTGCCGCTGCTGAAGTGGCAGCCAAGCTTACTGCTTCAACGTCTTCTGCCCAGATGCTCACCTATGTTCTGTCTTCCCTAGCACAAGGGGGCATCATTGGCAATGCCGTAAAAGAATCTTCCAGTGATTGCCCTTCTGAAAAGAGACAGAAGCTCGAGAGCGATCAACCTCATGTGCCCCCTCCTGGTCTGCAGCCACCTTTACCACCTTTTCCGCATCCAGATGCAGTCCAACAGAAGGCTAATGCGGCCAACCAACAATTGACAACAGACGAGCAGCCACCACCGCCGTCTTTTCCTCCTCCGCTAGCCCCATTGCCGCCTCTGCCACCATACGCAATGCCTCAGTTCATGCAGACAGCAGCACCGATGTCTAATGTACCTTATAACTACGGCACAGTTCAGCAACCAGCGCCACCATTGCCAAGTTATCATCCTGTTGGGCCACCTGCTTCTGGCATGCATCCTTTTGCTCCTCCTCCGGCAAACCCTTTCCAAACTTTTCCAGGATCTGAAGGTGGTTTTTATAGTCAGCCTCCATCCTTACCAATGGCACCAATTTCTCGTCAATAAGTTTTCCAGATTTCTGGTGCCGCTTGAGGTGCAGTTAGGGGGGGGGGGGGGGTTGTCTATGGACGAATGGAGTTGGTCAGAGGACAATTTCTTGTATCTGTACCTTTCATAATACCGGGAGCTAGATCTTGCACATAATTACAATAGAACAAAAGGTTTGTAATTGGAATATCCAACTGTTTTAATTATTACAGTTTTATAGCTAATATCTAACGTTTCTCGTTGGTGAGGTAATTCATCCATGATTGATCTTGTATGCTGTCTGAACACGAAGAAATTCTTCATAAGACAAGTCACTGAGATGCGTCTGCTGCCGAAACTGCAGGTAATGTTTGTCGGAATCAAAGTGCATTAAGCATTATCCAATACTAGAGAACTGTGCCTATGTGAATATTATTTCAATTCAACTTATCTGAAGTGATTTTTATTTTTATTATGGGGAGGGGGGGGGGGGGAATATTTGAAGGGAAAGCTAGTCATGAAGTATACTGATGTAGTACGATGCGGTTTTGTTGATATGCTACCGCTGCTTATGAAATGTTGAAGACTGCTGAACTGCATTGCTGGACTACCGAGCTGCTATCACCATATTAGGCTACTCCTGCAATACCGATGGCAAGACAAAATTTCAATCGTATAATAAAAATATCCCTTTGTAAAACTCTAGAAGATTCAAATAATGATAATCTTAAATAATTTTATATTTGAATTCATGCCGTCATTAATTCCAATTTACTTCTGCTTGCTGAAATCTAGAAATGCCACTCAATCAACTCTGCCAAACTGCAGCCCCTGGGGATAAACCTGTCAACTGATCTGAGAGTTTAGAAATTAGATCCATTTTTTAATTATTATACCCTTTTCTCCAAAGACCTGACCCATTAAAAAAACAATATCTCTAATAAATAAACTGCATAAGTTTATAATTTTTAATTATTTAAATAAAAAAAAATTAAGCATATGTTATATCACGTGTGATGAGTGTAACCCATCATTCTGTAAATAGGGGTGGAGATGGAATTCTCTGTAAGTTGGACTGTTTTTTTACTGAATTTTAATTCANTTTCTTTCATTTTGTATCTGCCATTACTAAATCTTCCTCTTTACCTCTTCTGTTTGTAGGATGGTTGCCTTCCTTTTTTCTTGTATGCAAGAGTTGGTAGCTCTGCTGGACTTCCTTTTGGCATGGCACACTAACAAACAACTATCAATAAATGAATATAGCTTACATAGCTATAGTGATAAATATATGTAGGGTAAATGTAATTTCTAGTGTTCATTATTCTTCCATCTATTGATAGTCCTTTAGGCAATTCTAAGAAATTGGAAGAGCTTTGAAGATTAACTAAAAAATGAAAATTCTAATTTTGTAGGTCTTACGATTGCATTTAGCATATATGTGAGCCTTTAAAACCCTAGGTAGCCCTAATGGACGAGTTATAGTCCCGTGAGGATTTCTAATGATGTTATTCACGACTATCTCAGATGATTTATAAAACACATGTTAAACACCAATATCTCAACATATCGATGGGTGAATAATCTAATTCAAACATTCAAACTTTATAAAATTTTATGCTTTGCTCCATCATAAAAATTAGACATTTCAAGAGCTCAAGTGCATGTGAGTGCGAATTAATCCAATGCGTGCAAATAAACACAAATTTTGCCGTGCAACTTTGATTGCAAATCTCACCAGTAATTCACCCTCAAAAGAATGTTAAACTCGATGCTTCCCTTGTAGAGTTGTGTATATGTAAGTATAAAGAAAAGTAGCACAACTCTAGTTGAACTGGTATAATCAATGAACTTATTAGTTTCACGAAAGAAAACTTGCATTCAAAACAAATAAAGCAAAGCAAGCAAGAACAATCCTAAATCATTTGCATGCGTAAATCATGTTTCACCTTTAGTCCTTTAGGTGTTTCAAGTTTTTAATGAGACCTTGGGCCAGCAATAATCAAAGAAAGGGTCATGGAATTCTAAATATGCCATAGAGAGCAAAGTCTTATTTTCTAACCCTTATTCGATGCACAGCTCAGCACATAATCCCCCTTTACATCCTTCCAACTTCCCTTATAGTAGATTTTACAAGTGCAAGCCATGTTGGATTGTCATCCTTTATTTTTCAAAAAGGCATACGTGACATTGGTTTGCCCAGCTTCCTTGCTGAAGGAAATGTTTGGCACCACTAAACTTCTTCATTCATCTCCTTTACTTTGTTCACTAAACTTCTTCATTTGTCTCCTTTATTTTGTTCGAAGCAACCCCCCCTCTTACTCCTTTTCTATCGATCAATGCATCTTAATGCATAAGAGTAGGATCAAGTGCTTAAGGACCTATTTAGTTGGAAAAATGGTTTTCTATTTTTTTAGCTTTTTTTGTTTTCTAATTTTCTATTTCTATATATTTTTTGGAAATATTGGATGTATGATTAGAGTTGTTAATCTAATAAATTTACTTGGGGTTTGGCTTGAAATTATTTATTCCAGCTTGTTTGCTTAGGTCAATAAACTTAATAGGTTTAATCTATCCTATTTTGTTAGATTTAAGAGCTTGTTTGAACCGCAATAAACCACGTAG
>JAODPA010085032.1:0-25234 GCA_025585075.1 Nepenthes mirabilis
TCATGTACAAATAACTTGATAGTCCCATGAAAAGAAAAAAAAAAAAAAGAAAAAGCAAACACCCCTCATAAATTTACTCAAAAGGCACTTATTATGGCATAATAGATGTTAGGCCGAATACGTGTTGGCTGCAAGAAGAATGATTTTAAAAGTGGCTTTGGTTCGTCAAATTCAGTCTCAAATTCCTTACTTTAAATGTGGAGTATTTAGGTACCACATTCTTATTATGACGCGCTTAGAGTAAATATAGAGACATATGTTAACAGACTACAAGCATGCCAAGTCAAACTAAGAATTTTGTCATTGAAGTTCAACATCAAGCTTAAGAACCCGGAGACTGACTTTTACTCGTTAAACTATCAATGCAACTCAAACGAGATTTGAAATTATGAGCTTCAATTGTTTAAATAGTTACTACATCCCCATCTCTTACGTGTGCTTTCCTGTCTAATATTGGATTTGAGGTTACCCGTTCATTTTTTTCCCCCCTATTTTCCTTAATTTTCTAGATACTCGGTAAATTATATTGCCAATGGATCAAAATAAAATAAATTCATATGTAAAATAATGTAAATAAACATATGCAACTTAAACCAAAATACCTTTTATCTGCTTTTACAATTTTAATCTCCATACGTGTTTGCGCATCCCTCCTCGTGCATACTCAAAAGGTGTGGATGCAAGTCTTAAAACATGGATGCAGGTGTCAAGACTTGGAAATTAGGATGCAAGCTCCTAATTTATAAAGAACTTTTAAGTTTTGATAAAGTTTGATGTGGTAGTTGCATTCACTATTTTTTGATTTAGATGACTGTAGATTATAATATGATTTCATATGTTCCATACACTTTGATACCATAATACTTTTATACAATCCCCTCACATAACCTTAGAGTCAATAATAAAGTAATATAGCAATGAATATGAACATCCATTGAATCAAAGGGATGGCTAACTAAGTGTTCATGTATGAGTACCTCATTATTTTTTTACACAGCCAACTTCTGCTATACAAAGACTGACTAAAGATTATTTAACTCTGATCATCCTTAAATACTTTTAAAATATACTTATATTAAGTAAAATATCTAACTCTTCTACACTTGGCCTAGTACTCAATTGCTAATGGGAAAAGACCACTACACATTTGATCTTTTATATTCTAAACCTAAATTATTAAAATCCCTAAAATTTTTCATTTAATCATCGTATAACATAGCAATATAAGCTAAACCTTGTAATCATGTCGTTAGACTCATGACTAACCATCTAAAATTTCACTACAATGAAGGCATCCCTCGTCTACACTCAACATACCAATTAGTAGGTAGATTATAGCTTACCAAACACTATCATATAATTTATATTAAGTGTGTAGAGAGGCCATATTTAGCTTCTATTTCACTTCATTATTTTTCTACTTAACCACAGTTTCAACCAATTTGATGTATAACTTATACAACTGATTTTTTTTTCATATGCTAGAGATATATAGCCATCTAAATCAAATATAATTCAAATTGATTTATTTATATTTATAGCAAAATTATCATTTTGCACTGACTTGTCACTAAAGTCTCAGCCAACAAAGGCATTTGGGTCCATTCTCTAAATCTACCAACTTATGCTATTCCGTTTAATAGAAAATATAAAGGTCTTCGATGGGCTCAAGTGCCCATCGAGCGCCCTTCTCGTAACACACTCTGCTCCCACCTTGCCCTGAGTGGCTATCAGGTGCTCGTCAGGCGCACATCGAGCCTGTAGCATGAAAATATTATATTTTTGTCATCCGGGACCCGTTTCGACCTTTCTAATCCAATTTATCACATTCTTGGACCCTGATTTTGATTATATAACATTAATAAATCATGATTATAATTTAAAGCCTGAAATCTTATTTACGAATCAACATTTCTCGATTTACAATTTCTGTTCTCAATTTATCAATTTCAAAACTTTGGCTTTTCAATCCGATTCCTCCCGTACCTTTTGACCACAATTTACCTATTTTAACTTAATTACCTTCCAATTATCATATTTTAAAAATCCGAAACCTCATTATCCATATTAATAATATCTTGAAAACCGATACCTTACAAGGTCCACTTCCTCTTTCTATTTCCGAACTTAATTTTTTACATTTTAAACTTAATCCTTAATCATTACTAATTCAATTTCACCATAATTATCGTATTTCGGTACTTGAGTTGTCACATTCTCCCATGCTTATAGAAATTTTGTCCTCGAAATTTAACGATCCTTGAATTTTAAAAATTAAGAAATTTTCTTAATGTCTCCAATTCATTTCTAAATCAAGATGGTTATCCTAGAAAGCCTTAAATCTTCAAATTGTTCTCAATCTTTAGTACCTGACTCACTCTATTCTCACCTAAATTTATCAAATTCAAAGGCAAACCCAATTCATTAACTATTTTCCTGACTTTGTTCTAAACCTCAAACGAGCAAAATATTTTACTTCATTCAAGTAAAACCTCAAGATTGAGCGTTCCCTCTAAACATAAGCTCTCCACATTTTCGCTGTGCCACTCTGATCCAATCATTTAACTCTAAATCGTCCGATTACCATTTACCATCACAATGAATTCGACCCAATATTTAATTCTTTTATCAAGTTCAATTAATATCCTAACATGAACCTTGAATCAAAATCAAATTTCCAAGGCAGGGTACTCTACATTCTCCTCATTTAATTGGTATGTCATCAAAACAATATTTTTCTAAAATACCAAATCCATCTGGAACATTCAGACAACACAACAACCATGATTTCACTAATCTCAAAATGTCCATACCGAGAAGATAACACCCACAATGCAACAGAACTGGAGATTACAATCAAATAGTCACCACAAGTTCGATGTGGTTTCAACTTCATCACCCAATTTTCAATACCATTTTACTTAGTAACCTCAAGATCTTGTTGGTACATCGATGAGTCAACTAGATCAATCTGAACACATCATCTATAATCACTAGGGGTGGGTTAGTTCCATCATCCTAAATCAAGACCATAGAACTTTTCACTTCCAACTTCATAACTCCTACATTTCAAACACGCTTCTATTTTCCAACTTAGGAATGTGATATTTTACTTTCCCAAGCAAATAAGTCTATCCATAATTTTCTTCATCGTTTTTCCTCAAAATACCGAAGTTCATCTACATAACCCTTAGACAGGTCTATCCATTTACAATTCCCAAAGTCGACTTCGATCAAAACATAACCATTCTGATCCTTAATTGATCAGATCAAACTATCTCCTGAAACAAAATCCACTATTTCCTAAACAGAACTTCCAATGGCTAAATTCGAACAATGGAAGGGTAATTTTAACCAAGGATTTCTTTTCCCACTTAACCCAAGGACATCGATCCACAAGCAATGCAGGAAAGTATGATCTTAAAGCTTTCTTAACGATATCAAGATCTATCTCAATGATCCTTGATGGAGACTTCCGATATCAACCATCAATTTTAACATTTACCTTCTTCAAATATATTGGGATCCACCTGTCACAACCTCTAACTCTTATATTCATAAGTCTTTAATTTCTTTTAAGGAATTATCCCTAAATCCTCAAAGATCTCATCACAAAACTTTAATTATAGGTGGAGCAATTTCACCCCGTGTGGGTGATTATCTATTGAAGTAGGATGACAAAACCCAAATTTTTTTCAAGGGTATAACCATTTGTACTAATTTACTTGGCAACTTATTTAGCCCATTAGTTAATTTCTACTTTCCAAAGGGTTCAAGGCTTTTTCAACAGTGCCTGTTCAATGTTCTTTCAATTTCATAGAAATCTTTAGAGACTAATGCTAATTTTGATCAATTTCCAAAGCGATCGTTAAAACAAACCAGCTTGATCTATTTCTCTAAATACATATCCTCAAACTCTCATAGGGTAGTCCCATTTTCTCATTAGACACAATGCGTATTCTAGATTTGATCAATCTTACCTTTCTCTCAGGATGCATAATCTAATTGTAGGGCATCATATCTTTTAGATTTAAATTACACAAATATCCTCGAGTATCTTTTCAACACTAAAAGGATTCCCACAATTGAAAGATCAATTCCAGATCATCAGTTTCACTTATTCGCCATATCAACCAAATGAAACAAATATTCATTTCCAACTTAGGGTACTATCCTTAAATAAAGCCGATCACATCTTAAGCTTCTAAAATTTTCTTATTGATATCATCATAAAATCACTCTATAATTATGGCTGAAAAATTTCATCGTATAATCTCCCATAAAACACCAACAAGCTTACAAAACCTGAATGGCGCCACTAGAACTCATAATGGCTAGACTCCATAGGCCAATGCAATCGTAATTCTCAATTACAGAAATACTACTTCATCACAAACATAAATTTGAAGTTCCTTCAAACTAATCGTCAAATTTTCAATTGTCAAGGTTGACCTCAACACAACTATCAGAAGACTACTTAGCAGGAAATCAGTTAGATCATCTTCATCAAGGAACATCCCTAAATACCGTATCAAAATTCCTCCAATAACAAATAAACTTAGGATACATTGATAAAATATAGATTAGAAGTCCCAAATTGTGACGGAGCAAATCCTTATCCTTTAAAGACCTTCCGTCAATAAACAAATAAAATTGATATTCATAAAATGTACAGAAATTTTGGTAGAATTTCTTCTACAATTGGATTGAAACCAAAATTTATAACCTATTTAAGTAACTTGCATCATGCACATAACTAAACAAATATCACCACTTATCCTACAACACGCATACATAGGATCCAAAACTACCATATTATCCATTACTCAAATACAGTACCCATAACTACTGTATTGAGTCTAAGAGAGATGCTATCTAGAACTAAAACAAATCAAAATATCAAAACAATATGGAAGCAACTATATATCCAATGTTTATCGCAATATAAAATTACTGTGTTATCAGAATATATAAACTTTATTCAAAACTAATCATATACATCTGAAATTCTTCCAGGTCTCCATATTCTTCAAAGATCTTTAAGCCCTTCAAATGTTCTTCCTTCTAACTAAATCTTATCTTCAATCCTTATTGGACCTCAGCATATTTGGAGGGGGAAAAGCAAAAGAGTGAGCCGAAGTCCAACAATGTACCATAAAAGCATGCAATTTAAAGAGTTCTATATAAATATATTACAATAGAAGAATATTTAGGCAAATATCAAGAACATATAGCAAAATGAATAAAGATAAACATTCATTTGTTATGAAAGCATACCAAAGGTCTTAACCCGCGCTCAAACTTATTCTCAAATCTTATTAGCTTTATTAACCAAAGAAGAATATTTATATGAATATCAAAAACATATAACACAATGAATACGGAAAGATGTTAATTTGTCCTGAAAGCAAATCAAATGTCTTAAACCAAGTTCAAACTATACTTATTCTTAAAATCCAACTTTATTAACCAAATAGGCCCAAACTAGTAAACCCTATTAGTTGAGGGAGCGAATAATTAAGGATAGATTGTATTCACTCTACACAATCAAAGGCTTGAACTAAAATATCTCCACGGATGGGATTTATGTTCTGAAATACTGTCCTACGGTATGTCTGAACTCTCAATTGAATTTATCCTTCCAATTTAACTCCTCGAGGAGAGACAAACCACATATGACTCCGTGGATGAAGTTATCATCGATTATCACTATAACGTTTTAAGGCATGTCGGAGAACCTTACCTAACTAAATCATAGTCTTTGGGCCAATTTCTTACTAACTCACTTAACTGAAAACACATAACTGAAATACTTTTATGAAATTTCTTAACTGAAATGCTCAACCGAGACATTTAATTGAAATACTGAATTGAAACATTTAGTTAAAATACTGAACTAAAATACTTATCTGAAGGGATTCTTGCTCATATTTTCTTAGCCAAATTTTCCTCATATCAAAAATCCAAATTCAAATTTATATATTCAGCCCGTCAGATAAGTTCAAAGGAGTTTCCAAAATTCGGTCATATAATTCCATGCAAAATTTTCAAATACAAATTATCTAATAAACCTCAACAAAGCACCAATTTAACACTTACATCTCGAAATCTAAAGTTTCCAAGCTAAAAGTTCCAAATTTGGTTCTAGGGTTTTTATACGAAATTTTCAGACGAAATTGTACATAAATCTTGAGCCAAAACTCCAAATCAAAGCCTTAAATCGTAATATATACAGACAAAATTATGCATTTGGACTAAAATGCCCAAATTTTCGAAATTAGGGTTTCAAGCACGCTATTCGAACACAAAACAAACACCGAAACATGAACAAAACACAAAATCAAAGCTGAAATCCACAATAATCATTCATAATTACAAAATCTATCCCTAAAATCATGGAAAACAAGCAAGATTTATAACTCAGCTTAAAGAACATAGATTTTAGAGCATAAACATCAAAATAGAGAAACTAAAAAGTGGTAAAAATGGAAAATAAGGTTCGAGGTACACTTGCCTTGGCTTGAGCGACTGTTTTTCTTTCTTGGATCGGAGTGGAACGGCCAGAGTTTTCCTCTTTTCCTCCTTTTCTTCCCTTTCCCCTTCGTGTTTTGCTGCTTTTCTCCCCTAGAACCATCAGAAAATGACGCAGAAAAATGCGCACGGTGCTTTATAATCAGTCGGGCGCTCGAGCGGTGATCGAGCTCCACCCGGGCGCACCGCCTTGCTAACGTTGCACCTCGAGCGCACTTAAAGCACACTTTGAGCGCTACTCGAGCGTGGGTCAGGCCCGCATTAAACCTGCAGCAAGTCTATTTCGCGTTTTTGCTGTCCGAGACTTGTTTTGACCATTCCAACCCAATTCTTCGTCTCCTTGGACCCTAATTTTGATTATATAACCTTAATAGGCCTTGATTATCATAATTTAAAGCCCGGATTCTTATTTACGAATTAATGTTCTTAGTTTACAACTTCGGTTTTTGATTTACTAATTCTGGATCTTTAGGCTTTTCAATCTGATTCCACCTGTATCCCTTGACCTTAATTTACCTATTTTAATTTAATTATCTCTCAATTACCATATTTAAAAATCCGAAACTTCACCACCTATATTAATTGTATCTTGAAAATCGATACCTTACAAAGCTAACTCTTTCTACTTTCAAACTCACTTTTCTCACATTCTAAATCCAATCCTTGGTCATTATTAACTTAATTTATCATATTTTGGGACTCAGATCGTCACACAAATAATACATATACTAAAATATCAATATTTGGGGTTGTCAATTTTCCATCACGACAGACATTACCTCAGTATTTATACCATCACTGCGAAACCTCAGTTTCAGGCACCGGACTCCACTTCTATCCAACCAGAGGGAGCACAAGCTATTCCAAATCATACGATTAAACTTCCCTTTCAATCTCTTATGAGACAACATTAACTTGTTTCCTTCATACATCAGATCACTACAAATACTACTAATATCTTTGAAGTCTTCAGGATTTATACCTTAACCTCAAGCCACTAATTCTACCTTATCCATTATATTTGGTCATCACCTTTAACATCTCTTCTCCTCATCCCCGTGGTTGACCGACACTCCGAGAAAAGCCTTTGTCTAAGAGACAAGTTATTTCCTACATCCACAAGCATCTCAAGATCACTAATCTCAAATAATCAGGTTAGAGGGAGGGTTATGATTGATGCATTTCAAAATTTAAATCCTTAAGGCCAAAACTTAAACATTCCCTCCAATCCTAACTACTTCATCTCACCTCAATCATAGAATAATTCGACCTAAATCCATAAACCTACATCGATCGGTCTAGGTCTAGCCTACATTTAATATCGATTAACCTAATCAATAAGTCCTAATTCAAGCCAATTTTCAACTTAGACAGACTTGAATACCTAAAACTTAGTTCATCCTATGCCTATACCTATTTATTCGATCAGTCAGGATCATTTCCTAAGCTACCGCATATGATTCAGATCATTACTAAGGCATCTCATTTTTTTGATACCATTTATGATAGAACGGATCATAATTTCCATAAGACTCTCTGTCAGACAGATTCAGGACATAATTCATAAATTTAGATCAGTAATTATGTAAAAATTTTGACAGAGTTCTATTTAAAATTAGACGAAAACCCAAATATACAACCTGTATATTATAACCTATACAAGTACGTAACTATTTGAATACCACATTTCAACCTACAACACACATACACAGGATCACCACTTTGTCATTTTCATCCATGGCTCAAATATAATCCTGTCTACTAAATCAGAACTATATAAGAGATGCCGTTTAGGACCTGTAGAGAATCCAAAAAATATATAGTGAAAGCATCTATATCCTTAACAAAAACCTACGGAAGCGTAAATACAATTCTGACAGGATAGAATATATATCGCAACTATTTATACATAATCCTCCTTCAAGACTTAGATATTTACAATAACATCATCACGGTCCCAAGTCTTCAGGAACTCCAAAGCTCTAGATCTTTCTCGCTAGCTCTAACTAGGCCCGATCATCCAGTATCTTTTCATATCCTTATCTGGAGGAGGAAAAATAAAATAGTGAGTCAAAACCTAACAAAATACTAAAACATACAGAATATAATACTCTCATATAAAACATAATACAGTAAAGCATATAGTTACATTTAAAGTATAAATGCGATAAGACAATGATTACGGAAACATTAGCAAAACATAATGTAGATGGTTCTAGAAATTGTCAAAGAATAGTGAAAAAGCACGTTTTGTACTAACGTGTTTCGACCCCGTTAAAAGTATAGCGGAAACAGTGAATAGTAATAAATATCTAATACACGTCAAAGATATTTAATACTAGATGCTAACAAGTTTAACAATCATGCACGATATAAGTAGCAATAAAGATAAAGACTCAATTTTTCGGTGACGAAGTGAAAACTCGATACCCACGGTATCGAGAAAAACACTCCGAGCTTCAACGGCCAGGGAAGCAATGCACTATGAAAATTAACTTACAGACCGGGTGGTAACGATGCGTTAACCTAACCGACTTACTCCCATCACGTGATCCTTACCAAGGAACTCCTTGGATTTGCCCGCGGCAACGGAATCGGACTCCTTCCGGTCTTCACGTCAATCTTCCCTCGAACCACTTGAATTTTCAATCACGAACGAGTCTCATTCTTCACGAACCAACGTCTCCAAACGAAGGTAGAAGGCAAAGCTTTAATGGTGAAAGAAGTTTTATGAGAAAACTTGTTTGGATATGTAGATCAATCTTGTAGTGTTAGTTTTCTTAAGAGGAGCAACAATAACTTTGAAGCATGAGAGGGTTTTCTTCTCAAAGAGGCACGCCAATCAATTCTCCAGAATGCTTAGGGTTTCAAAAAATAAGGCTAGAATTTATAGTGGAGCCAAAAAAGCGTTTAAAAATTCTGCCCGTTGGACTGGCACTCGAGTGGGGCTCGAGCGAGAAGCGAGCGGCCCCCCTACTTGATTCTCGGCTCAAGCGGATCTCGAGCACTTGGTGAGCCGGGGACCTTCTGGATTTTAGGCTCGAGCGGGTATTGAGCGAGAGGCGAGCGGGAAGGCTTTAGACGGGCTCGAGCGACTGGAGGGCGGACTGGACAAAAATGGACTTTAACCCGACAACCCACAACCCGACATCGATACTATAAAACATATGGTCACGGAATATGTCAATTAGACAAATGACTCTAACAATCTCCCCCTTTGGCAATTCCGTGACAAAACTCATAAAATAAATAAATACAAGTGAATCACGGGTTCAGACACCATCGAGATAAAACCCGTGTACATGAAAACTTACGCCTAATGATACATAAGGGACACAAAAAATGTAAATAGCTAAACTAGAACGGCTGAGACGATGTGATGAAAACTTGCGTTGACTGCCTGTGTAACTTCAGTTTCCTGGTCAAGCAAGGTTAGTACCAACAAGACAAAAGATAATAACAATTTAACAGCATGCATGGTACATACAATAATGTAACATACAACAATTCTCCCCCTAACGAAAATAATCAATACTCTCCCAAAATAAGCAGGCTCCGCTCCGTCTCCCCTAAGCTCCCCCTATCAAAATGAATCAAGTCTCCCCATTTTTGTCACGAATGGCCAAGGGGTCATGTAGCTCACTTTTCTTAACCCAAACTTGTCTCCTCGAATTCACTTTCTGGCTTAGCATTTTAACTTGTTCATTCAATTTCTGAATGTGATCAACAAGTTTATTCATTTTTTGCCCTTGTCTTTGATTGTACAAAAAATTCATGGTGTAACATTGAGGATGAATGTGACCTATTTTTCCACACGCATGACAAGTAGGCACAAACTTAGGTATGGTGGCACGGTCCATAGATCTTTTCTCCACACGTTAAGGCACGGCCTGGATGACTTTGGGTGTGTAGGCGTGTTTGTGTGGAATTTTCGTGGCGGGAATAAACACAGTTTTAGGTTTCACGTCAGTTTGTACAAAATTCACAACATACCCCAAACCCTGTTTATTTCCACCAATTTTTCCCAACCCGAGCATATGGTCTAATTTTGTGGACCCATTCAAGAATTGTTTTAGATCTTTTCGAGAAGCCTCAAGTTCAAATTCTAAAGTTGTAGTTGCTTAGCAAATGAGACTTTCAGATTCTCAATTTCTTGAGTTTTAGAATCTAACTCGGATTGATGGACTAATTTTTCTTATTCCAACTCAATGACCCTACTGTTTAAGGTTTTATTTTATTTCTTTACTTTCAAGCATACCCTAAACAGTTTGTCATATGCTTCTTGAAAGCCATCAGATTCACCTTCTGACACAGCCACAGAGTTATCAAAGTGATTAAAATTTTCTACTGAATGGTCACATATAGAGGTCATAAAAGCCATGTACTTGATAGGGCTATCGTCAGAACATTTGTCACCCTCTTCTTCTTCGTCATCACTTAGGGTCACATTAGCCTTAAAGGCTTGACTTTGTTGGCGTTTAAGGTTTGGGCATTCAGCCCGATAGTGGCCAAAATCTTTACACTCATGACATTGAACTCCTTGAGTATTTTTTGATTTGTAATCCTTGAGTTCACGTCGGTCTTTCTTCTCAAATTGAGATGACCGTTTTGAATCCACATCAATTTTGTTTGATGAAGATTTATTTTTCCTTAAGAATTTTTTGAAGTTCTTAACAAATAAGGAAAAGTCGTCATCACTACACGAGTCTTCATCGGAATCCCGGGTTTGCTCTTCCCTACTTGATTTGAGAGCAAGAGTTTTATTCTTCTTTGATTGTGGCAATGTGTGCTTATAAGTTTGTAGGGACCCTACAAGTTCTTCGATTTTTAATTTGTCTAAATCTTTGCTCTCTTCAATCGCCGTCACTTTGGGTCTAAATCGTTCAGGCAACGATCGTAGAACTTTTCTAACAACTCTATTTTTCGGGATCCGTTCACCTAAATTGAACGTGGAGTTTACAATATCATTTAATTGGGCATAGAATTCATCAAATGTCTCATCATCTTTCATTCTTATTTCTTCGAATCTAGTGGTGAGCATTTGCAATTTTAAATTTTTAACTAGTTTAGTTCCTTCATGAGTGATTTCTAAAATGTCCCACGCATCTTTAGACGTCTCACACATTGAAATTCGTTTAAACTCATCGGGAGACACAGCCATAAAAATAATATGTAACCCCTTACTATTCCAATTACATGCATCAAGTTCCTCTTTGGTCCACGAAGATAGGGCTTTTGGTTCGTTGCCCGAGGAACTAGTAGGTGGAGTCCAACCAACTTGGGTACGTGCCCAAACACGCTCATCTAGAGATTTTAGGAAGGCTCTCATCCGGACCTTCCAATAGGCATAGTTACTCCCATCAAAGAAGGGAGAAACGGAGAGTGATCCACTCGTGTACATCTAGATCGAGGGTCGCGGATCGGGATAAGTCTCTGATACCAATTGAAAAAGCACGTTTTGTGCTAACGTGTTTCGACCCCGTTAAAAGTATAGCGGAAGCAGTGAATAATAATAAATATCTAATACACGTAAAAGATATTTAATACTAGATGCTAACAAGTTTAACAATCATGCACGATATAAGTAGCAATAAAGATAAAGACTCAATTTTTTGGTGACGAAGTGAAAACTCGATACCCACGGTATCGAGAAAAACACTCTGGGCTTCAACGGCAAGGGAAGCAATGCACTATGAAAATCAACTTATAGACCGGGTGGTAACGACACGCTAACCTAGCCAACTTACTCCCGTCACATGATCCCTACCAAGGAACTCCTTGGATTTGCCCGCGGCAACGGAACCGGACTCCTTTCGGTCTTTACGTCAATCTTCCCTCGAACCATTTGAATTTTCAATCACGAACGAGTCTCCTTCTTCACGAACCAACGTCTCCAAACGAAAGTAGAAGGCAAAGCTTTAATGGTGAAAGAAGTTTTGTGAGAAAACTTGTTTGGACATGTAGATCAATCTTGTAGTGTTAGTTTTCTCAAGAGGAGCAACAATAACTTTGAAGCATGAGAGGGTTTTCTTCTCAAAGAGGCATGCCAATCAATTCTCCAGAATGCATAGGGTTTCAAAAAATAAGGTTAGAATTTATAGTGGAGCCAAAAACGCGTTTAAAAATTCTGCCCGTTGGACCGGCGCTCGAGCGGCCGTAGGATTTCGGCAGAAACCCTGCGGGCGCTCGAGCGGGGCTCGAGTGAGAAGCGAGCGGCCCCCCTACTGGATTCTCGGCTCGAGCGGATCTCGAGCACTTGGTGAGCCGGGGACCTTCTGGATTTTAGGCTCAAGCGGGTATCGAGCGAGAGGCAAGCGGGAAGGCTTTAGACGGGCTCGAGCGACTGGAGGGCGGACCGGACAAAAACGGACTTTAACCTGACAACCCACAACCCGACATCGATACTATAAAATATATGGTCACGAAATATGCCAATTAGACAAATGACTTTAACAAATAGGAATATATACAAAAGTGTGATTCTACAGGAACAAGTCTCGGAAATCATTATTTATACTTTCATGTAGAACATGAGCGCAGATAAGTAGAAACACGTATAATAATTATGAGGAAAGCATAATTTTCATATAATCAAGTCTCGAAAATCATAAACCATGTTAGAGCAGAAAATCACGTTAATATCAGGTCAGAAGAATAAAAGTAATTCATGAAAATAAGAGTAAAGTATAATTCTATTTAAACATGCAACAGTTTCATAAAACAGTTCCAAAACTTATGAGTTTCTTTAGAAATTCTAGTTTGATATTCTAGGGATCCAACTAGCATACCGTACTAGCCGAGGGGGCGAATAGTCGGAGATAGATTGTATTTTTGCCACACAATTAAAGGCCAGGAATAAGAACGATAACAAGGCCCGATTTTGTTTTTAGCACACAATTCAAAGCCAACATAGGATTTCTGACCTCCAGAGTCAGTTCCAATAACGCCCCAAGGAAGAGCATACTACGTATAATTATATGGACGAAGTTATCCTCAATTACCATCGTAATGTCCTAAGGCACGCGGGAGAATCTCACATGACCGTATATCAGTCCTGAATCCTAATTGACAGAATCAGAAATAATTTTTCTCTCGTTTTCTTAGTTTATAACTCATCAAGTTTCAGAAATTAGTAAAGATTTTACCATTAATCATTCAGAATACTCCAAAAATTCACAAAAACTTAATAGTACGGTTCCGTATAAATTTCTCAATTATAAATCATAACATCAACAGTACTCGTTTACAAACTAACTGTCACATATCAGAAATTATGGATTTTTAAACATTAAATCCTCAATTTTTGTATCTAGGGTTTCGATAAATATTTTGGAAATAAAATAGATACCAAACACATGCATTTACATGAAATCGAAGCTAAATATTGCAGTATATACATGTAAATATGAAATTTGTCTAATTGATTTACATAAACAGGCTTTATTTATACAGAATATGGAGAAATATGCTTTTAGAGGATAAATACAGTTTTAGAGATATTAAAACACTATAAAAATGGTATATAACGTTAGAAATATACTTACCTGAGCCTGATCTACCATTATTCTTACTCTGATTGAAGCAGATCGAAAGATTTTTCCTCTTTTTCTTCTCTTCCATCTCCTTCCTCTCTTCTCCCTCTCGTGTTGCTGTCGTTCCTCTGCTCTCCCCCAACCCCCAAATCCCTTTAAAAATCAATGGGAAAGAAGGCACGTGAGGCTTCACTTGACTGGCGCTCGAGCGCCAGTCGAGCGCCAGTTGAGCGGTCACTTGCGCAAAATCGCACTCGATGGGGCGCTCGAGCGCCCTCCTCATAGCACACTCCGCTCCCGCCTTGCCTCAAGTGGCCATCAAGCACTCGTCAGGCACTCATCAAGTGCACATCGAGCTTATAGCACAAAAACATTGCATTTTCACCATCTATGACCTGTTTTGACCTTTCTAACCCAATTTCTCACATCCTGGACCCTAATTTTGATTATATAACATTAATAAATCATGATTATCATAATTTAAAGCTCAAAAACTTATTTACAAATTAACATTTCTCAATTTACAACTTTTGTTCCCGATTTATCAAGTCCGAAACTTTGGACTTTTCAATCCGATTTCTCCCATACCTTTTAACTACAATTCACTTATTTTAACTTAATTACCTCCAAATTACCATGTTTTAGAAATCGAAACCTCACCACCCATGTTAACCATATCTTGGAAACCGATACCTTACAAGGCCCATTTTTCTCTTTCTACTTCCGAACTTAATTTTTTATATTTTAAACCTAATCATTGATCATTACTAATTTAATTTCACCATAATTATCATATTTTGAAACTCGGGTCATCACAATCGTCCTGACCGACCAGCCATTGAAGGGCATCCTTCAGAAGCCTGATGTTTCGAGATGACTGGTTAAGCGGGTGATCAAATTGAGAGAGTTTAACATTGAATTTCAGCTCAGACCAACCATCAAAGGGCAGACACTAGTTGACTTCATCGTCAAGACCACGGCCCCAATCGTCAATAAACATGGTGTGGTAGATACGGATCATCTCCCAGAAGAGCAAGAATGGGTTGTCAATGTAGACGGCTCGTCTACCAACTCAGGTAGCGATGTTGGAGTGGTCTTAAGGACCCCGAACGGGTTTGAGGTGAAATACTCCCTAAAGCTTGATTTTTTGATTACCAACAATGTTGCTGAGTACTTGGCCTTGTTAGCCGGATTACGACTAGCCAAAGAGTGCCCAGTTAAACATTTTACTGTCTACAGCGACTCAGAGTTGATCGTCAACCAAATCAACGGGAGCTTTGAGGCATGCAACCCTCTCTTGACCCAATATTTGGCAAAGGTGAATAGCACGATCCAGAGATTTGACAAGCTTAGCTTGGTCCATGTCCCTAGGACTAAAAACTGAAAGGCCGATCAGCTCGCAAGAGCGGCAGTGACCGAAAATCCAGGCCAGTATTCGAGAGACATGTGGGAAGTTTTTAGCACTTCTAGCACAAAGGAATAGGAAGCGATATAGGCTTCTGACAGCGAAAACTGGATGACGCCGTACTGGAGGTATCTTGCGGACGGTACCCTGCCAGAGAATGCAGACAAAGCCAAACAGGTCAAAAAGACGACCGACTGGTACAACGTAGTCGATGGAAGACTATATCGCTAGGATACTCGACTCCATACCTCCGGTGCCTTACCCCTGAGGAGGCTGATTGTGCTTTGAGCAAAGTCTACCTTGGGATTTTTGGATCGGACATTGATGGCAAGAACCTAGCATTCAAAGTTATGCACCAGGGATACTACTAGCCAATGATGAAGAAAGATGCCCTTGAATTTGTGAAGAAGTGTGAGAATTGTCAGCTCCATGGCAATCTTCGCCACTAGCCACCCATCGAGCTGAGATCCCTCCAAGTACCTTGGCTTTTCGTGTAATGGGGGCTCGATATTCTCAGCCCATTTTTCATTGCAACTGGGCAAAGAAAATTTATCATCGCGGGCATAAACTATTTCACTAAATGGGTTAAAGCCGCCTCGCTGGCCAAAATCACAGAGTATAACGCCATGGAATTTATCCGTCAGAGTATAGTAAGCAGATTTGGCATTTTTGAGGCCATCGTAACTCACAATGGAACCTAATTTTTAAGAAAGAATTTTATCAAGTATTACACAAATTTGGACATCAAATTGGTCCACATTTCAGTAGCGTACCCCCAAGCAAATAGGTGGGTAGAAGTCAACAATCGGACGCTGCTGCATGGTCTGAAGATCAAGTTGGAGGACGCAGGGGGTTCCTAGATCGACGAACTGCCCTCGGTGCTATAGTCATACCAGACAACTCCTAAGGAATCAACTTATGAGACACCTTTTAGTCTCTACTATGGGATTGAGGCTGTAATCTTAATTGAGATCGGGCTCCTAAGTCTTAGGGTCAAAGCCTTCGACTTACTAAGCAACTCCCAAAAGATTAGTAAATACCTAGACTTGCTAGAGGAAGTCCGCACAACCACCTACCAACAACGAATTGCCCATTATTACAATAAGAAAGTAAAAGCATGGCAATTCAAAGTTGGAAACCTAGTTCTACGGAGCATAGAGGCCACGAGCAAAACAGCTAATTGGAACAAACTCTCCCCGAATTGGAAAGGCCAGTTTCTTATCTCAATCGTTCTGCAGAACGGAGCGTATAAACTTTGAACCCAAAATGGCAAGTTGGTTTCATGAACATGGAAAGTGGTCCACTTGGAATGCTACTTCCACTGAAGGCCCAAGTAGGTCATGTGTATGATCATCAAACTGCTTGTAATAAATATTCATACATTAATAAAATATGTTCTCCTTTTTGCATGTTGTTGTGCCTATGCATTTTTCTCTTTTCCATATGTATGATTGTGTGTACGTTGCATAAATACGAATGACCTAAACTGCTTTTAAGTCAAGTGGGTCTTCACCCACTTGTGTCTAAACCTCGGCCCCATGCCAAGCGGCCCATAAGCGGTTGAATTAAACCTTATCCCCATGCCAAGTGGCCCATAAGCGATTGAAATAAATCTTGATTCTATATCAAGTGGCTCGTAAGCGGTCAAATTAAACCTTGATTCCATACCAAGCGGCCTGTAAGCGGTCGAATTAAACCTTGGTCCTACACCAAGCAGCACATGAATGGTCGAAGTAAACCTTAGTTCCATCCCAAGTGGCCCATTCGCGGTTGAATTCAAAACCTTAGGGGGCTAAAACGGCACGTGCAACAACCTTATCTAGCAGGAGATAGCGCAGTCAGTTTATAATGGTCGATAAGTCAGAGCAGAATGAGAGAGGGCGAACGCTCCAGCGAAAGGCAGGACACCCGGAATGATAACCAGGGCTCCACCACCTTATACAAAAGGCACAGCCCGTCCAATAAAGGATATGTTCATATACAAAAGGTTTATACAATGCCACATGTACAAGAATCTGTCAAGACTTGTCCTGGTGGCTCCTCGATGATGAAGGATCCCTTAGAGGGCACGACACATGTCTTTGGCCACGACTAACCGGATATCTGACTAGCTTTGATCGGCGAGAAGCTCCGACATTCCTCAAATCCAAAAGGCCGACTAGAAAATGGGGATTTGCCAGGGAAACAACATGCCGGCTGAAGTTGATCCTACCTTGAAACCGCTCCTTTAGGGTAGGAGCCACCTCTTCAAGGCGAAGTCTTGTCCTCAGCTCGCCCTCAAGAGCCACGATCCTCTCCATGGCTTGAGTATGCGAGTCATAGACCACCTACAACCTAGCTTTAGACTTTGACAAGACCCGATCAAGATAGTTGGCTCGTGCCTGGCTCTGCAGTGCCTCCCCAACTGCTGCATTAACACGACGTCCCATGTCTTCAGCCACAAGATCGGCCTGAGCTTTCATCATACGGGTGATCTCATCTCCTTGAGAAGATAGAAACTCGTCTAACTCACGAGACCTCCTTGCTGGCTAAAAAAGTGAAAAGGGGAGTTAGCAGTGGAAAACTACAAACGATCAACTGTGCCTCTACGTACTGAGGAGAACATACTTGACGAAAGGGACTAGCAGGTTCCTGCGAGGGGATAGCTCTTGAGGCACCCTGGGAATAGAGATGAGGGAGGACTGGGTGATTCCACTCCTCGTCCGCATCCACATTAGCAATTCCCTAGTCGCTACTCTTAGACCATGGCCTCCCATTGCTACTCTCTCCATCAAAAGAAGGCTTCGGCATAGGAGGAGAGGCCACCTCTTTTCTAAAGCCAGGGAAAGTGGGGATATCGATTATATTCTCATCAGCCATGATAAAGGTAGAGAGGATATGAGGCAAAGCAATAAAATGAACCACAAGGAACGTCACGATTATATAAGCAAAAATTCTTGCCTAAAACGGCATAGCAGCTGGATTCGAAGGGTCGTGTCATTTTTTGTTCAAAAGTGACATGTGTCTTTACTCGATTGAACCTGCTTGCAGCGCACAAGGACTGGCGTCACATCTTTGAACAACCAAACTGCAATGGTCAAAGCTCTAATACGCTCGGCCAGTCCATTCGAAGTGCAATAAGCTGGACGGCTAGCCATCGCAAAAAGAAAAAATGGAAAAAGAAAAGAAAGCTGGGCAAAGTCATGGTACTCGATGTGTTAATAAAACAAGCTCTTTATTAACAAAGTTTTATTTACAAGTATAATGACGAACAAAATACAAAGTCCATGCTCAGGATGCGGGACCACTTGGGGGTGAGGCTCTACTCCAGTGCTGGAGTAGTTCACCGAGTCCGCTCGCTCCACAACCACACTATTTAAAGGATTGAGAACACCCACGGGAAAGTTAGGTGATACTAAGGCGACAATCTGCCTGTAGAGGTTGATGCCCTCCAAAATCCTGGATCTCAGCAGCGCGCTTGCCTCATCTTGGCGCAGACAGACAGACATCTTGACCTCAAGCGTGGCGACCTTCCCGCAAAATTTGCCAACTTGATGCTCAGCCCTGGTAGTAAGAGCCTTCAAGCTCCCCAACCTCTCTCTCAATTCGGCCAACTCTGTCTTGAGGGTAGCATTTTCCTCTTGAAGTCTTCAAGCCTGCGCGACGCTCCTGTCCCTGCTTTTTTGGGCTTCAATGGCAAGAGCATCAGAGTGACGTAGGAGCTCCGCCATTTGGAGAACTTCCTCCTCCCGCTCAACAATCCTCACATTCCTTTGGTACAAGCCCTTAGACATTGTGCCAAGGATTCTCTGGTCCTGCAGGGACAACAACATGAGAACAGAGACAAGTTAATCCAAGCCGATAGAGTTGAGAGAAAGAAGAAGCTTCTCTCGTGAACTTACCATAAAAAGCTTGTGCGACTTCTTTTTCTTCGCAGGTCCCTGTGACCCCGAGCTCTGTGATGGGAGTTCCCGTGCTTGGCCGGTCAGAAGGTTGAGTAGGGAGATAGTATGGGTCACCTCTAGAGTAATCCTCTGTCCCTTTGTAGCACTAGAAGGAACCTCCGCTAGAGCAACTCCAAAGCCGCGTGTGGCCTCTAGAAGCAGAGCGGCGGAGAGACCGACCCCACCAGTCTCTAATAGCCCTACAGGTGGGTCGAAGGTTGGCTCCACCAACCATCCGGTGTCAGGCGCCAACTCCACCAATGTCGCCAAATTGCCCGGTGGCAGCAGCGCATCAATGAGCTCCGCAAAAGTGACCCCCTCGATCACTCCCACATCCGAAGGGATAGCTGGGGCCTCCACCCCAGAGTGCTCTTTGACTCTCTCAAGTCATCTGTCCATATGGTAATCTGGCTCGGTAGAGGATGAGGAGGAAGCTGCAACCAACGCTCTCTTTTCTTCCTGGGGCTGTTGGGAGAATCGCTAATGGTGAGAGCGCCAGCAGAGGGGGAAGAAGGAAGCGGTGGTGGCCGTAGGAGTGGTTGGTCGGCGGCTGCCGTAAGAGGGTAGATTGGTGGCGGTGGCGCTCGTTGAGGAGAGATCATCGAGGAGGTCGGCAGCAGCTATTGGAGGCATTAGAGGCTGTGGCGACGCGCAGAGGAGACTGTGAGTCGGTGGTCGACGGCGGCAACGTGCAACAGAGAGTCCATGCAATAGAGAGAGGAGGCAACCGCATGGGTAGAGAGAGAAAGGATGCCCCAGTAGGAGAGAGAAAGTACAATTTGAGTATTTCGGAGCATCATTTCTTCTGATTTGTAGAGTATTAGGTTGAGATAAGTATATTCTAACCCTATCTTTTGTCTGATTTTACATCTGATAATATTTTGCTACGATTTAGAGTTTTTGAGCTCCCGTGTATACTTTTAACTAGCCTGTTCATTTTTTCTATGCATGCATGAAAATCTTACCCGTTGTTTGAAGGTTTTATTCTTTTTTGTTGATATTTGTGGGTTTTGTCATTTTTTGAAAAAACGGATAATTTTTGGGCACCATATATATTTATATTAGTATGTATATAAAAAAATGAGTATGAAATTTTGCATTAGGCTCTATATTTTTACATGCATGTATTGAATTGTAGTCACTACATTTGGATTTAGATATTAGATATTTTGGTCACCTCCCAATGGAAAGATATTTGTTATTGGAAATTCCTTTCCGATGGCAAGAAAAGCTTGGACGTAGTTTCCATTCCTTTTGGATGATTCGATTAGATTTTATAATATATTCGAACGTCCTCATATATCTAACTACTTGAGAAATTGCATCCAAAGCCGTGGATTTCAAAATATAGTGAGTAACCTTACCTATTGGAGATAGAGTACATAAGTGGCCTAGTATGTTAGCCTTACTTGCATTTGATTTAGCTAAGGTTGCCGGGTTAAGAGTAATTATTTTCTTAAGTTAGTCTTTAAACAATCAAAACTCAGATTTAGTGCATATTTTGTATTTCTGTATAGATTTAGATATCTGGACTTGAATTTTAGACTTGGATTCGAGGTTCGCCGATTTTATCCACAGATAGATTTTGGTATGTCTCGTACATCTAATTTTAAATATATGTTTTGATTCAGACCTTTGGATTACTTGATGAGGTGCTACTTTGGCTTCCGTGCATGCTATTGGATCATTTGACTATCGGATTCTACCTTGGATTGCGAGTTGATTCGGCCTTAGATTTTGACTTGGACTTAGACCTGAGTTGGAATTGGACTTTGAAATTGGTTATTTACCTATTGGAATTAGTTCGGATTGCTTCTATTTTATTTGTATATATATTTATGTCCTTAGGGGACTATTTTTGAATTGGACATTCGTTTGGATTTAATATTTGATTCGAGTACGAGACTACCATTGAATTTAATTAGATTTGGATATTGATTTTTATTTTAGATTTGATGAATTGATTTCTGCATCGGCGATTTAGATTTATATTTATTTTCTGATTTAGATATTTATTTCTTGACCCTTCCTCTAATTTTGTTAGACCCGTTTGCTCATGTATGATATTTGTTAAGCTATAGGCTCATGTTTTATATTTTGTCTCTTCATAATAGAATGCTCGGATGTATTGTAGGAGTATGAACGTGATTTGTCAGTTATTCGTCTAATTTGATGAGTTTTAACTTCGTTATGGTTTAAATTGCTTTTCTTAGTTATTTCGTTTGTTACACCCAAATTTTGGGAGTCAGCATTATTTATTAAATTTATTTAAAACTTTAAATTTTAAAAAATAATAATTAATTAGACCTACTAATTTTTGAATCATGACAGAATGGTATTAGAGAAAAGTAATAAGAAGAGATATTTTGGATGATTTTGGATAAGTAATTGATTAAATGCTTGGGTGCGATAAGCACTATCTTTGACAGATAGTAGAAAATTTTAATTGTGGAGGCTTGGGTTGAATTCAAAGGATGATCATCTGATTATGATGAGTCACGCGAGCAACGTAATGGACAAATTAATATAGCAACAGAAGGAATATTTTGTTTGGTTTTTGCCGTTATATGGAGGTTTTGTTGGATTTTATAATTTTGGAAGAGAAGTAGTGTCCTTGGGTTGTGCTAGTCCGAAATCTCATGGGATAGAAGGAGGTTTTGGTTGGTATAAATGTTAGTGATGGAGCAAGCCAGTTCAAAATCTCAAGAAGTAGAATGAGGTTTTGACCAGCAGAGATGTCAGCGGTGGAGCAGAGGTGATAAAGGCAAGAATGAGAATATTATGTGAGACCGTGGTAGTTCAAGACTTTGGGTGGGTTGATATGTGATAAATGATAGCCGAGTGGTTGCAGGCGAGCCGATGGTGGGACTTTCAGTGCCTTATCTTGGGCTAGGAAGATGATGAGATAACTTGGAATGTCTTTTATCTTGGGCCAGGAAGATGATGAGATAACTTGGAATTTCTTTTAAGAGGCATATTGGAGGAGTATATATATATATATATATAAAGATATGTCAAGATTGGAAGCTGCATTGGAATGTTTATTTCTTGGGCCAGGAGGATGATGAGATAGCTTGGAATGTCTTTTAAGAGGCATATTGGAGGAGTATATATATATAAAGATATGTCAAGAATGAAAGCTACAGATAAAGATGAAGAAGTTTATGCTAAATCAACTCATTTATCTTCGTAAGGTAGGTGGACCTATTCTTAGCTTATACATAAGCTGTTCAGGAAACAAAGTTACATTAGGCATTTGCACCACGATATCTTCTAGCTTCATTTTGAGTATAGAAGTTGTGAAGTCAATGGTGAACAACCTCACTAGGAGAAAGGATAAGGGTGCAGGTCTGATTTTATTAATAGCGGCCATGCTAATCGTGTAGTGGTCTGAAGCTATGACAAGAGCAAGATGGAGACTTAAGGGTTGTCTATTTTCACACATCATTGTGATCAGGTGGATGATTGTCTCCACAATTCCTTCATCATTGAAGAATCCATGAACAAGGAGTACGAGGTTTAGCCTCCTAAGGCAACATTTAGGAAGAGATTGAAAAATCTGAAAGAACTGTTAGAGCAGGATGGTAGCTAAGGACTTTAAGATTTAATTGGAAAGCAGTCAGTGTCATTCTAACTTTTGACTTACAGTCAGAAGCTGGACCAAGCTTTATTAATCGAGCAGGAGCAATTCTAAGAAAATTCCTTCCAAAAGAAATCAAAGTATTAGAGCCAGAGTTTGAAGGGTTGACTCGTTTATCCTCCAAAGGATAAGATAAATGAAAGTTAGATGGAGTATAATCTTCTTCCTCGAAGTTCCAGTTTGCAAGTTCTGTTGGAGAATCATACGGGACAAGTTTGCTTTTGTCAAAATGGAGTTTGCTTCACTTTGTGGCCAGATAGGCCATTTATCAGAGGATTGCTCGAATCCCAAGCGTCCAGATCCTTGACATCTAGATAGGAGTCAAACTATTCCAGGTAGAGTTTTTGCAACTACAGCTCATGATGCTAGAGATGATTCTTCTGTTATGGAAGAGGATTGGCCTAGACAATCTTGTGATCGGGAGTTTGAGTTGCCATTGAAGTTGTGCTGAGATTAGCACTAATTTTTGAGGACTCTGCATAGAAGGGTCTCATTTGAATTAAAGGAAAGGAAGCAACTATTGTAGGGTTTGTTGGAGAATGGTTTCAACCGAATTGTTCTTTCGGTGTCTCCTTGTGAATCTGAAGGAGATTAAAGCGATGGCAAATGGAGAGAAGTTGACTGATGTCTCAGAGGTGCAATGTTCTTCAGGTCTGGTCGAGTGATGGGCAATTTACCAAGAATCTTCAAAATTTGATTCAACTTGATAGACACAAAAGCGATCGGTGTTCCTATAGAACGATGATAATGAGAAGAGCTTCCAAGAGTTGAAGAATAGATTGATGACAATGTTAGTCCTTGTCAATTCCTGATGGATCAGAAAGATCGATAGAATTTAGTGATTCTCCTAAGAGAGATCTAGGTATGTTTGGATTCATTATGGTTAGGCATATCATCCAAGGGAAAGTTCAAAATGCAGTGTAGTTTAGAGGATTTTGTGTGGAGGTGCTATAACATGGATGCTTGTGGGAAGATTGGGTTAGAGGTATTTCCCCTCTTAGCTGTTAGGATTGGATTCCGAACAAAACTCTTATCTACGAGAGAATTTTTTGTGAAGATGAAAGATAAAGCCCTTTTGGATGAGCCATCATGAAGTTGGATGCAATCGAGCCAACAACCTTGAGTCTACTGTACAAAGTGTTTTCCTATTGCACGTTCGAGTGAAGGTGTGGTTTTGAGGACTCTCTTATCAAAGTCTCGTCTAACTTGATGAATGCTCGAGAGCAAGTGAGGTCATCAGTAGCTGTAGTTGAGTTGGATTGGTCCAAGTTTGAATAGAATGCTGAAAACTCTCCACCTGGTGGAGTGGAGAGGGTTTGATGGCGAGTTGATCACGAGTCAAGGCAAGCAGGTAGAATATGAAGTGTGAGATCATGGCCTATGTGGCAAAGTGTATCCGTGCCTAAAGGAGGAAGTCGAGCAGAAGAAAAAGTCTTTGAGATTATATTTCTAGTTTGCTTCGGATTGTGAGGAAAGTTGTTGCAATTTGGATGATGATGGACAAGCTAATTAAGTTGGCTCATTGCTTATCGATCAAGATATCATTCTTGAGATTGGCTATTGTTACATTATTCAGATGAGGAAATAGCAAGGCATTCCAAATTCGAGGCTTCTGATTACGATCTGAAGCAGATGATCAATCAGAGTTGCGCAGTAAAAGTGTGTGGGCTCACGACTTTTAGTCATAAGATTTGATTTGAGCTTTGAAATAAAAGATCAAATTTGTGACCTGATTGGAGATTCGAGAAGAGTGGTCAGATATTTTTAGAAGCATCTTGAAGAGAAAAAAGTTTGAGTTTTGGAGTTAAAGGGTAAATTGAAGTGGATGTTCATTTAGATATTTGAAGTTTTTTAGCAAATTAGAGAGACGGCCTAGAAATTAGCCTTACTTCCGAATTTGATGGATGAATATGATATGTTTTATGTAAATGATCCTTTGCATGTGTTTGGATTGGGGTCATTTTTTTATCGATAAGATATTCATATTATCTTGTCAGATTTTTGGGATAGAAAGAATCAGGTGTTGAGGATCTGATTTTGGAGGAATCATTTGATTGAGGAACTGGTTTGAGAAGAGCGAAGATGAAGCTTGGGAGAATATCCTTACTGTTTGATAATTGAGGTAAAGATCTAGGTGCATAAATTTTGAGGACAAAAGTTTTATAATGAGGGAAGAATGTGACATCCCAAATTTTTGTTTGGA
>JAODPA010085043.1:0-25225 GCA_025585075.1 Nepenthes mirabilis
AATTTTATTTTCTTAAAATTTTTCTAAATTCAAACAAACCCTGAAAGATAAAATACCTAATTTTGTGGGTTTACATGCAACTCTTGTGCATGTGAGGTGGAAGGCCTCATCACAGTCATACTTACTTGTGCATGCGTATTTGAACTGCGAAGTTTCCGCCTCAAAGATGTGGAATCCCATCTAACAGAGAACTCATGAGCTATGCCTTCCATTAATTGAAACTTCATTTCCATTGTAGGAGGACTTGACTTCAACTTCTCAGCACACTGGTCATGAAGTAACAAGGTTAAGAACAAAGAAACAGAGGAGAGCCGTTACAATTCTCTCTTTTCAAATTCTTTTTATACTATCAACAATAAGAATTTCATATCGATTACTTAGACTGCAAAAACTATAAGATGGATCCAATATATTTTTGTGTTCTTATAATTTTAGTAGTATAAGTTATGGAGATTAAATCTTCGCCATTAAAGCTACATGGGATGATAGAAATAGGACTCTAATGGGGCTCAAAACATGTAGTTTCTGACTAAAAAGGGAAAAAAAATATGCTGGTAATTATCACCTCTTCATTAACAAAATTATCAAAGACATTTCCATATTTCTCTGTGAGAAGATGCCTAAGGACACGTAGTTCTGGTAACTTTGCAATTCTAGCAGCGGCATATATTAACAAGCTGCAGCAACTCTGCATTCCTCTGGGCACTCGCTGGAGAAAAAAAAAAAAAAAACACAAACACACACACACACAAATACAAACACAGCAGATAGCAGAGCTCTCAGAGGATATCTAAGCAGCTGGCCACAAGGGGCTTTGTTAAATGAGAAACATGAAACTAGTTAGAGCAGCCACTGTTTTAAAGGGTAATATTCATGGGCTAAAACATAAATTCTAGTAAAAGATGACGATAACCCACACAGATAAAACAATATAAGAAGAATATGATAAGCTAAGTGATTCATTCAATCGGCTATTTTGCATCAATTTTCTCGTTACAAACAGAAAATTGCCTGAATGCATTTAATACGACTTGCTTTACAGATGATTTCTCTAGAAAAGGGCATTATGAATATTTTTAGTTACTTTGTTCTCTATTTCTGTTCAGAGAATCGTCAGGGCAATCAATATGATATATATTTTTAGTATAATCTCCAACCAAGGTTATTCATATGAGCAGAAAGAAATTGCTCTGAAATATCTCAAAAATGATGCCAGGCTTCTCGAAGCTGTCTTTGAATTGTACGCCAAGCCCACAAAAGCAGCTAGAGCCATTTCAGCTTGGGGATGTTTTGTTATGTGTCATTTTATACTTGTATGTACGCCTCCATTCAGTGGTTATTTATAACCATTGTGCATTTATAATAATAGAAAAATGCCATGAAAATACTCAATAGACACCATTAGAATACTATCAGGTAACATGACATCTTATTTATCTATTTATTGTGAATGCATAGACTAGTGTGAATTGATAATCTTTAACCGCATGGTTCTCCAACAAAACAGCCTTTTTGCATATTAGTATTTTTGTGTCTTGTCCTTTTAACAACCCAGTTGCTAATAATTTGGTTGTCTGATGAATCATTTTTGACAATTTAGTCATCTTTGAAAAGACAGATAGTCCACATATCTAACAAATCAGTCCACTTTGAAAATTCGGATTATGACCTTTGGGTGTGAATCTTACTATTTTGTATATAATGTCTGATATTTTATTTATAATTTATGACGTTATCATTATATATATTTAATTAATTTGAGAAATAACTATATAATAAAAATTTGAGATAAAATCGAATTGAAAAGAATCAGGATTGGCACTTAACGGGTGCGTATCTTTACATTCATATGCATTTAACGTAATAGCTGTGCGTCTGATGGGTGCTTATAGAGTGCTCATGCATGCATTAGACAAACATATGATGCTTAAGGTGTGCATATTGCATCATTTATACGTGGATTTGGTAGAATGTTGGCCCCTAAGTTGCATTTGATGTGATGCTTGTGTGCACCTATGTGCGAGTATGGCTTTTGATGCACGTTGATCTTGCTGATTGTGGAGCATGTTAATATATAAGGATGCATGCGCCTTTTGTCGGCTATTTTTTGTAGGAGAGAGAGAAAGAGAGATAAGAGAGAGATAGAGAAGGAAGAAGAAGAAGAGGAGGAAAAAGAAAAGGACGGAGATTTCACAGTTTTAATGAGTCAAATATACTAAATTAAATATTAATTGTAAGTATTTTTAAACCCATTATTTGATTTATTTTATTACTTGCACTTGTTAAATTTTATGCCCATAATTTGCTATTTTTTAACCCTTTTAAATTAAAAGGCCTGGGATACTTACAGGATTTGGATAGGAGAGGCTCAAAATTTTATTTATTTATATTGTATTAGGATTTGTGTTGGAACTTGTATTGGGATATTTTGTATATTTCGTTTTATTATTGTTTGTACAATTTAAAATTACAGTATTAGATGAATTTTCATACATATTTTATATTGCAATAGTATAGATTTCTATTGGACGCTTTTCCTTGTGAATAGCTTTAGATTTGTCGGGTTATTATAATTTATTTGAAGGTTAGATAGGAAGTCAGTTGGGTCAAATATTGTATTTGCTATTTTTTGTGGATATTTGAGAAAAGAATTTTAAACATTAATTCTGACATATTGTTTAGATTTAATTTCCGCACTATAAACAAATTAATATGAAAATTTTGACTATTCATAAATAGTTTAAATCCCATAAAGTCTTCCCGATAAAGTAGGCAAGAGATGGATCAGAATTAGATTTACCAATAGCAATGTGTACCTTGGCTTGTCCATGACTTTGAGATGCTTTGAGATGAACCTACAGCACTCGTGGGCGTAGTCGTAAGAGGATGGCAGATTAAGCTCAATGTAGAGTCCTTCGGCCTGTTTCATCATAGGCAATTGACGTAAGAAGCAGTATCGTTCTGGTGTCTTAGAACACGGCAGATCATAAATGCATGACACCCAAAAAATTTCAATAATCCTCAAAATGCTAGACTAATTTTTTGATATTTATGACTACGGTAACAGATGGATTGTTCTTCAGGGTTAGTACGGACTTAAAGATGTGTTTTACGAATCACTGTGTAAAGAATAGTATAGCCCATGAAATTTTTACTTTTTATGACTAGAAAAGTATTGTACCTGATGCGTCCTGGATCCGGGTCAACGACGAATTATGGAACCACTCGGATCTTCCTCGGCAGGTTGAACAAAACATGTCCGATCTCCGTTCTAAATTGCTTAGATCTTGTACACCACAACTAAAAATAAAAGATAAGAGGATTGACGGGACTTGTGTCCCGGTATATCCTTCGACGCTCAAATCAATAATCTTTCTTAGAAAATAAAAAGATGTAAGGAAAAGAGATGCATTTTAACAAGAATAGTGTTTGTATCGAAGGCTGCGTTAGGCGTGGAACGACTTTGGAGAAGGTGATGCACTCGGCAATGAGCGACTTGAGAGCAAGAATTGTGAAAAATCTCCTTTGGACAGGGAGTTACTTTTCTGTGTAATTGTCCTTCTCTCCCTTTGCTTGCGAGAGTAAAGGGATATTTATAATGCAGGCAGGTGGTTCGAACTTCCTGGTTGGTGACAACTACCCTGAATTGTCTGGATAGAAAAGGATGTACTGGTTGGTTGCTAGTTTTCTCCCTTCATTCTGACCGGTTATGGCCAGTTTTTCCCAAAGTATGGTAACAAGTAATGGGCTGTCATCCATTGGGTTCCTAACTCGTCCATGGGCCTTCCTATTGGGCTGGCCCATTTCTAACCGTCCCCATCAGTACCAATATAAACTTATTATACGCAGACTAACCTTATATTATGTAATATATTTATTTTCATAATTTGAACCTGTAACTATTAAAATATATGATAACAATTTTATTACTGCAACAACGTTTTTCTAATGAGGGCATGTGTATGGCAGGAATATAGTTCAATGGGCATGATAGTTTGGTCCTATTAGGTTGTGTTTGTTTGGCATAAGTAATAGTAAATCGTTATTTTTCAGTCAGAGTGCCATTGATAGTAAATTCCACCCAAATTTTTAGTAAGAACTACCCATGAGAGAGGTGGAAAGGGGAAAGGGGCAGAAGCAAATTCCTGATGAGCCGTGAACTAGTTTTTTTGAGTAAATAATATTAGATATAAATTAAAAAAAAAAAAAATGAGTATGCGCAAATAAGAGGTCCAAGCAACACAATGCTAAATCACACACCCCTCAAAAAATAGTAACCCGACTCAAATAATGACAATATAAACACTGTCAAAAGGGATGTAGGGGTCTTGCGCTGGGATAGTGCAGGGCCTGTGCCGCATGGCCTCGGCCGTCCAGATGAAATCCAACGGCCGAAGATTGTGCGGCCTTTTTTTTTCGTTTGTAAATTAAAAAAAAAGAAAAAAGTTCGGCTATCAAACTTTATCCGGACGGTCGAGATTTGCGATGTAGGCCCTATGCTGTGGTTAGTGCGGTACAAGGCCCTTGATCCTCTATCAAAAGTCCACAAAAACCCAAAATAAGCAAAATCGATCAAAAAGAGAGTCACCAGCCATCGCATCAAATTCCTCAAGAGTCCAACTATCCACGATCAGTACCCCAAGATCCACTCTCATCCAAAAGGCTGAGGAGTATTATGAGGAGCATTTATAAGCAAAGGAAGACCCTACTTTTCCAAACAGAATGAGAATTGGCGTCAGAGGTAAGGAACTAATCTTATCATGAATAAATGAAGAAACTTCTTTAGAAGATGTTCAGCATTTAAAATCTGCGTACCACTGAAAATAATGACATTGTTAGCCCTCCAAATAAATAATACCGCAGCTACTAGCATCAATTTGTAGACCACCAAACCAGGATTCTTCCCTCTTCATTTATGACCGGCCGACTGAATACCCAGTGACCGAAATAGGCCAACAACATTTGATCTCGCAATATAACCACCTCTAAATATGATGGGAAAAAACACAAGTTGAAGAGCAAATGCTCATGAGCCCCACTTCCTCCCCACATAGGGAGAAAATCGGGCTACATTTAGTAAATCCATGCACATGATTTTTGGTGCTCAGGCTTCCCCATATGGTTAGCCAAAGGACAAAAGGGTGAGACGATGGAGCCCCGATGAATCTACACCACTGGACTTTCTCCTCAGGTTGGAATATCCTCCATGCGGATCCTGAGCTAAAAGACTCGTCATCTCTGAGACTCCATATAGCCTTATCCCTAAAGATATTATAAAAAGGCATATTAACCACAATCTTTCCATCCCAGTGTCCTGTTCTTTTGGTCAGGACCAAGCAAAGCCGCATGTAATGCCCTTAACCCACAATTCAAGAGGAAGAATGTGCATAGTAGACAAAAAGGCGTCATAACTACAATAAAATAAAAACCATTTAAGGGTGCCAACAATCAGTCCATGGAGAGGAAGTGGCGTCGTCACCAATGACATGGAAAATGTATGGTCCAATAGCTCTTGTAAGACTCAAGATTATCTTCAAGAACCATAGAGCATTGTGAGGAATCATAATCATCCACATGCACCTATCTCTTAGCCTATACAAGTGAAATCACTCCACTAGAATAGATTCTCCCAAGATGAAATAAGATGCCAAAGCTATCTAGAGAGGAGTGATTTATTCCAAGCCTTCAAATTCCTCATCCCTAGTCCACCTTTCTCCCTAGGTCTACACACATCAGCCCAATCATCCTTGCGGAAGAACTCCTAACTGCACATCCAAGCAACAAGAAATTCCGCATGAGCACTTCTATTTGCTTATTAATATTCCCAGGAATGATAAACATAGATGACCACAATAAGCGGGTAGCAAAAAGAGGAGATCTAATTAATTGAAGCCACCCCACAAAGGAAAGAGCCTACAATCAAAAATCCTAACATGCATGAGACGAGGGTCTGTGAACTGGTTGTATGATGGTCGTTAAATGTGTTCAAAAGAACAGCTCTACTTTAAATAACATTTTCTGTTTTAGATATTATGAACGCATGGTCTATTATAAGAAACATGCTTTCTCTATCAATTATATAATCTGACATAATATATCATATAATGTTTTTTGGGGATTAAGAGTAATGGGAGTGGCTGTAGTGGATCGGCCCAATGGGGAAACTAGCCCAAAATTCGTAGCATCCATTTATCACTGGGATAGTCAATACATCCGTTAACTATAAGAATATCCCAAGTAGGCCGGATGTAGCACAAAATAAGGAGAACCCAGATCGAAACCAGCCTGCACGCTCCTTCTCAAGCTTAACGGTCATCTACCCTAATTCTCCGCAACTCCACGGATGGCAATCACACCTATAACGGAACTACCCCAGAATCAGAGCACATCCCTGACAGAAAGCTCTCACATCAGGACACAACCCTAGAAGCTGCCTCAACGATCACTATGCGCGGAAGGAAAGGGATCCTTCTTCCTGACCGTTGCGATCGAAAATGGCACCCGCATCCACATAGAGAAGGCAACAATCCTCTCAAAAAGCGAGCATCCTGCCATGCACCAAAGGATGGCGGTGAAGGCCTGCAGCTATAAAAAGTTCAAAAAACTCACTCCATAGACACTGAAACACGCAAAAAACGCTCGAACGCTCAAATGCTTGCACACTCTCTCGCCTACCCAAGCTTGTCAAAGCTCTCTAGCTCTTACACACCCAATTACGCCCCACTCTCTTACTGCAAGTTCTCCACGAACTCAGTACACAGAGAGGTCACTCATCGCAAGCATTCCACAACCAAAGTCACTCTCTCCACAAGTGTGCCTTCCACCATCGTTCTCAAACACACTCCAAGCCTCCATCTTTGCATTCACTACATTTTACCTTCTCATCCTCAAAAGGCTGTTTATTGACTTGAGCGTCGGAATATTTTCGGTGGGACCAAATTTCGTCGTCGATTGAACTCTTATTTGAAGTTGTGGTGCATAGGATTTTAAACTCAGCGAACAGAGACCCGAATCTGACAGACCAGCTCGACCGGAACCCGTTCAAAGTTTTGATTTAGGAAGCATCATTGGCGCTGTCTATGAAAACGCTGACTAAAAACAAACCAACCACCTTTCCCAAAACAACATCGCCTAGCAAAATAGTGAATACCAGGACTCAAGCTAGCGATCTTGCTAGAGAGATGCCTCTCCCGACCATGACCACTCAGCTAGTAGTCAAGCCGGGGAGCAGCCTGCTCTAATTTTTCTAGCCATGACGGAGCAGATGAACAAAATGTCTCAAATGCTCCAAATACTCTGCATGTGTCAGGACAAAAAGAAGCATGGGGCTCAGTCCTCCTCAACCCTAATGTCGGCCTCCATGTAGGGAGGCCAAAGGAAAAAAAGATTGACCAAGAAGACCTCGAAGCCGGACAATTCTCACATCCAAGCGGCCTCCAAGAATCAGAGCCATTCAAGGATTGAGGGGCGCTTGGACCGTGGGACTCCAAATGAGAGTCCCGAAAGAATAAATCCCCAGTATTCCCGAGACAAATAGAGACCTCCCACCCAAGAGGAAGTCTCTCGAGTCATCCAATCCACGAGCGGCAGCAGCCAACCAGCAACGCACCGCACCGCAAAGGTCGAGAAAATCTAGAACCGCATGTTCAAGAACGACGACGAGCACACAGCCGATCTAAAGAGATCTCCTTTCACCATGGAGATCCAAGCTCGATCAATGCCCGCCAAGTTTAAGATGCCGGCCCTGGATCTCTACAATGGGAGTATTGATCCTATGGATCACTTCGATCACTTCCGCACCCTTCTAAGCTTCTAGGGCTGGGAGACGGCATCAATGTTCCGATATTTCCTCCTCACATTGAAGGGGGATGCCCGAATCTAGTTCTATCGACTTCCTTTGAACACAGTCCAAAGTTTTCAGGATTTCATTTATCTCTTCTTGACCAGACACCTTACCCACATCAAGTAGAAGCAGGGCGAGAACCTGAGGAAATTCTTGCAGCGATTCGCGGCAGAAGCTCGGAGAATCTCCAAGCTCACCGAAGAGATGAAGCTCGATAGCTTCACCTCTGCGCTAGGGCCGGGCGACTTTTTCAAGCACCTGGCCCAAAAAAATCTGCAAACCTTTCAGGAAGCGAAAGCCATCACCCAGGTCTATGTGGCTGCCGAAAAGGTTAACGAGGCAAAGCATCCAGAGATGAGTGACCAGTCTCGCTCTTTCCTAGCAAAGGGAAAGAGGAAGAATGGGGGTGGCGATAACCCCAGTAGGAAGCAACTCAGGACAGGGCCGTCCGTCTGGAAGGAGTACAGGCCCGTCAACCCGACTCCACTGAAAGACACGTGGGCAAACGTCTTCATGCAGATCCGTGGAAAAAAGTTCGTCAAGTGGCCAAAGCCACTGAAGAACATAGAGGGAGGAGATCCGGCGAAGTACTGCGATTTTCATCAATCTCCGGGACACATCACGAAAAAATGCAAAACGCTTCAGCGGGAGATTGAAGAGCCAATTCGAAGGGGCCGTCTCACTAAGTTCCTGAGGAATATTGAGCAGAGTTCCGACACCTCAGGTGTAGAAGAATCCGATCAGGCCTAACCACGGAACCTGATCGCGGCTAGTGTGGTCAATATGGTGACCACCAGGCCTCCCAAAGCCCACCAAACAGATCACCAGGAGAGGCAAGTTGGGCGCTAGAAGCAAAGGGTGGAGGAAAATGTCATTCGTGTTAGTGATAATGATATGACACATGTAATTTTTTCACAAACTGATCCCCTTGTTGTATCTGTGCTAGTTTCAGACAGTATTGTTGACTACCAACTAAAACAAGTTTTCGTCAACAATGGAAGTTTAAGAGATTTGCTTTACCTCAATGCGTTCTTTAAGTTAGGGATAAAAAAAATCAACTCAGCGGGAGGGAGGAGATCCGGCAAAGTACTATGATTTTTATCGATCTCTGGGACACACTATGAAAAAATGTAAAACGCTTCAGCGGGAGATTAAAGAGCTAATTCGAAGGGGCCGTCTCACCAAGTTCCTAAGGATCACTGGGCAGAGTTCCGACATCTCAGGTGGAGAAGGATCTGATCAGCCCCAGCTGCGGAACCTGCTCGCGGCCGGTGTGGTCAACATGGTAACCACCAGGCCAACCAAACAGATCATCAGGAGAGGCATATTGGGCGCAAGCAGCAAAGGGTGGAGGGAAATGTCATTAGTTTTAGTGATAACAATATGACACACATGTAATTTTTTCACATACTGATTCCCTGGTTGTATCTGCGCTAATTTCAGACGGTATTGTTCACTACCAACCGAAGTGAGTTTTCCTCGATAATGGAAGTTTAAGAGATTCGCTTTACCTTGATACGTTCTTTAAACTAGGGATAAAAAAAAATCAACTCAAACCGGCCGATGGACCGCTCTATGGCCTAGATAACAAACTAGTAACCATCCAAGGGACAATACAGTTAGAAGTCACCCTGCGCACGTACGCCAGAACGACGAGTCGCTCACTCATCTTCCTAGTTGACCTATCCTCCGTATACAACGCCTTCTTAGGCCGGCATTACCTAGCGGCGTTCAGAGCCGTCACTTCAATACCGCACTTGAAAATGAAATTTTCAACAGCATGCAGTATTGGTGGAGTGTTGGGTGTCCAAGTGACTGGACGGACATGCGAATAGCACCAACCAGCATTGAGAGACAAGCAAAAGAATTCGACCATTGAGATGAGGCTACACTACAGAAGGCGCAGTCCCGCGAGGCCACCGACCTCATAACACTAAACCCGGAGGACCCAAAAAAGTATTTACAGATTGAGGGCTCACTTGACAAAACCCTACGCAATGAATTGATAAGCTTCTTGAGGCGGAACGCGGATGTCTTCGCATGGACCCCCGCCGACATGCCTAGAATTTCGGCCGAAGTAATGGTCCACAAGTTGAATCTCGATCCCGACCGCAAGCTCATCAGGTAAAAGTAGAGGAACCACTACATCGAAAAGCTCATAGCCATACGAGAAGAGGTGAAAAAGCTGCTGGACGTCAAATTCATCAGGGAGGTCCAGTACCCGAATTAGCTCTTCAACGTTGTTCTAGTCAAGAAAAGTAATGAAAAATAGCAGATATGCGTCGACTTCACCGACATCAACAAAGCCTGCCAGAAAGATAGCTTCCCTTGGCTCATGATCGACTTGTTGGTGGACTCCGCTTCTAGTCACAAGTTGCTAAGTTTCATGGACACGTATTCGGGCTACAACTAAATTAGGATGAACACGGAGGACGAGGAGCACACCTCGTTCATGACCGATCAAGGCAATTATTGCTATAAGGTTATACCTTTCGGTCTGAAGAACACAGGAGCAACTTACCAAAGCCTCGTGAACAAAATATTCAAGAAGCAGATCGGTTGCATTATGAGGTATATGTAGACGACATGCTCGTCAAAAGCAAGACCACTAGCGACCATATTCGCGATCTAGCTGAAACTTTCAGGGTACTCCGGGCAAACCAGATGAAGTTGAACCCGTCAAAGTGTGTCTTCGGAGTGTCATTTGGAAAACTCTTGGACATCATCGTCTTTCAGTGAGGGATCGAGGCAAAACCCGAGAAGATCAAGGCCCTCACGAGCATGACTCCGCCGCGGAGTGTTAAGGACGTCTAGAAACTAACTGGAAGATTAACAGCGCTTTCCTGCTTCTTGACTAAATCGGGAAACGAGTATCATCCTTTCTTCAAGGCTTTGAGGGGGATGAAGGCAAACGGATTTCAGTGGACAGCAGAGTGCCATGCCGCCTTCGATGAACTGAAGCAGTACCTCACCAGTCCACCGTTGTTGACGTCACCAAGAGATAGAGAAAAGCTGTACCTCTATATGGCAGTATTAGAGGCGGCTCTTAGCTCAGTTCGGATACGCTAGGATTTTGACGGGCAACGGAGAATCTTGCTTTGGCAAAACGTTGACAGGCGTTGAAGCACGCAATCCACGTGCGGAGAAGCTCGCTCTGGCACTCGTCTACTTGACCCGAAAGTTGAGACCATATTTTCAAGTACATTGCATGGTCGTCTTGACCGATTAGCCGTTGAAGGGCATCCATCAAAAACCTGATGTTTCAGGACGACTGGTTAAGTTGGCTATCAAATTTGAGAGTTTGACATTGAATTTTGGCCTAGGCTAGCCATCAAAATATAGGCACTGGCCGACTTCATCGTTTAGACCACAACCCTGATCGCCAATGAGCGTTGTGCTGGGGACAAGGATCATCACCCAGAAGAGTCAGAATGGGTCCTCAACGTGGACGGCTCGTCAACCAACTTAGACAGCGACGCCGGAACGGTCCTAAGGACCCAGACGAATTTGAGGTGAGGTACTCCCTGAAACTCGATTTTTCAGCCACCAATAATGTTGCCGAGTACGAGATCTTGTTAGCCGGATTGCAACTAGCTAAAAATTGCTCAGCTAAGCATTTAACCGTTTACAGTGATTCGAAACTAGTCGTCAACCAAATCAATGGGAGCTTCAAGGTGTGCAACCCTCTCTGGGCTAAATATCTGGCACGATTTAGAGATTTGACAAGGTAAACCTACTCCAAGTCTCCAAAACTGAAAACTGGAAGACCGACCAACTCGGTAAAGTGGCAGCAGTCGAAAATCCAAAACAGTACTCGAAGAACATGCAGGAAGTTTACACATTCCCAGCATACAGGAACAAGAAGTGATACAGGTATCTGACGATGAAAACTAGATGACGTCGTACTAGAAGTATCTAGCGGACAGTACACTGCAAGAAAGTGCGAACGAGGCCAAGCGGGTCAAAAAGACGGCCGGCTGGTACACCGTTGTCGACGGAAAACTATATCGCCAAGGATACTCAACCCCGTACCGCTGGTGCCTAACCCCTGAGGAGGCCGACTACGCTTTGAGCGAAGTCCACCTTGAGATATGTGGATCACACATTAGCGGCAAGAACCTAGCGAGCAAAGTTATGTGCCGGAGATATTACTGGCCAACAATGAAGAACGCCATGGAATTTGTGAAGAAGTACGAAAATTGTCAGCTCCATGGCAACCTTCACCACCAACCACCCGCAAAGCTGAGATCCTTCTGAGCACCTTGGCCTTCCGCGCAATGAGGGCTCGATATTCTCGGCCCATTTGCCATTGCAACCGGGCAGAAAACATTTATTATCACGGGTATAGACTACTTCACTAAATGGGTTGAAACTGCACCGCTGGCCAAGATCACCGAGCACAATGCCATGGAATTTGTCCGCCAGAGCATAGTAAGCAGATTTGGTGTTCCTGAGGTCATCGTAACTGACAATGAAATCCAATTTTTGGAAAAACATTTCACCAAGTATTGCACCAGTTTGTGTGTCGATTGGTCTATACTTTGATAGCGTACCCCCAGACGAATGGGCAGGTGGAAGTCACCAACCGGACATTGCTGTAAGGTCTAAAGACCAAACTGGAGGACGCAGAGGGCTCCTGGGTCAACGAATTGCCCTCTGTGCTATAGTCATATCGGACAACTCCTATGGAACTAACTCGCGAAACACCTTTCAGCCTCTGCTAGGGGATTGAGATTATATCCCGATTGAGATCGGGCTCCCAAGTCTTAGAGTTGAAACCTTCGACCCGCTAAACAATTCCCAAAAGATTAGGGAACACCTAGACTTACTAGAGGAAACCCGTGACGTGGCCAAAATGTGCACAACCGCCTACCAACAACGAATCACTCGTTATTACAACAAGAAAGTAAATGTGCGGCAATTCAAAGTTGGAGGCCTGGTCTTGCGGAGCATAGACACAGGCAAAATAGCTAATCAGAACAAGCTTTCCCGAATTGGGAAGGTCCGTTCCTCGTTTCAGCCGTTCTACGGAATAGAGGGTACAAACTCCGAATCCAAAACAAGTTGGTTCTACGGACGTGGAACGCAAACCTCTTGAAGCGTTACTACCAATGAAGGCCTAGGTAGGTCATGTGTGTGATCTGAGGCGTGCTTGTAAAACATACTATTGTTAATAAAAAATATTCTTTTCCCTTTCCATCTGCATGTTGTTATGTTCTTTGCTTCTTTTCTTTCCTCTTGTTTCCATATGAATACTTGCTTACAACTTGCATAAAAAACAGACGACCTAGATTGCCCCTAAGTCAGGCGGGTTTTCACTCGCGTGCACCTAAACTTTGGTCCCACACCAAGTGGCCTATAAGCAGTCGAATTAAATCTTGATCCCATACCAAGCGGCCTATAAGCGTTCGAATTAAACCTTAGTCCCATGCCAAGTGGCTCGTAAGCGGTCGAACTAAACATTGGTCATACAAGTGGCCGGTTAGCGGTCGAATTAAACCTTAGTTCTATCCCAAGCAACCCATTTGCGGTCGAACATGAAACTTTAGGGGACTTACATGGTACGCGTGCAGCGATCTCCTCCCTCGGGAGATAGCACGGTCAGTCTATGATGGTCGGTAAAACGGGACGAAATGTGAGACAACATGCGCTCCCACAAAAGGTAGGATGCCCGAACTAATCAACTGGGCTCCACCACTTGAAACAAAATCATGGTCTGGCTAAATAAAGGACATGCACATATATAAAAATTTATACAACGTCTTGAATGGCAAAAAGACGCCAAGGAACAGAGCAGTGAAGCAAATCGTAAGAGGAACTGCCATTATATAGGCAAAATTTTAGGCCAAAAACAGCGTTGCACAGAGTTTAAAGGGTCACGTCGCCTCTACATGAAGCGACATGTGTTTTTACCAAATTAAAGCCTGCTCGCATAACGATGAGACAAACGTCGCATCGTTTCATTAAGTGGGCAACCTGAGATGGTCAACTTTCTTATCCAACCGGTCAAAGGCCGTGCAACAAGTTGGCCGGCTGGCACAAAAAACAAGTGAAGGAGAAAAAGAAAAAAAGTAGGGCAAAGGCGTGGAAACTAACGCATGGATGGAATAGACTTCTCATTAATACATTCAGTGTACAACGACAATTACAAAGGAGGAAATAATAACCAGAATACAAAAATCTCAGCTAGGGGGCAAAGCTCCTAGGAGGACGTGGGAGAGGCTCCTGTCCGCCCTGAGAGAAGTTAACCAGGTCCCTACGCCGCTGAGCGCCATGGTTCGAAGGATCAGGACACCAACAGGAAAGTCCGGATACACTACCTTGACTATCCGCCGACAGATGTTGACACCTTCTCAGAGCCTGGCCGACAGCGCCTAACTGACCTCCTCGGGGCGTACGCAAGTGAACATCTTGTTCTCCAACGAGACTATCTTCACCCGAAGTTTGTCCGTCAGCCTCTCAGCCCGGATGGCCCACTCTTCCATCCCCACCAACCACTCCCTCAGCTCAGACAGCTCTAATTGGAGGGAAACCTTCTCCTGATACTGTTGAACCTGAGCGCTCAACTGGCTCGGCCACTTCCCTAGCTGAAGAATCTCCTCCTCCTGGTCACCAATGACCGCGTCCCTCTGGCGTAGTCCCTTCAACACTACGCCTACAATCTTGCTCCAAGAAAGAAAAGAAGTTAGGCTATGACGGCGGAGAAAAAAGAAAAGGGAGCAACACAATTTCGAAGAAATTATTGGGAGGACTTTGCGTTTCTTCTTCCCTGATGAACCCTGTGACTCAAGCGCATGTGGTGGAAACTCCTCCGGCAGGTCGATTGGGAGACTTAGAGCTGCAGCCTCCTGAACCAGCTCCACAATAACTTCACTTGCTCCCGCAAACTCTCAGGCAGCCAATTCCTTCGGCTCCACAGGCAACTCAACGGCAGGCTCCTCTAGCCCTATGGCTGGCTCCACCAACCCTACGGCTTCAAGAGCCAACTCCAGTGGCGTGGTTGGAACCACCAAGTCACCTGACAATAATGGTTCAACGCCAACTCCTCCTATGGCGGCTCCCTCAACAGCTCCAAAATCCACCAAGCCAACAGAAGCCACCACACCAGAACGCTCACCAACGCCAGCCCATCGACCGACCATGCAATAATCCAGCTCAATTGAGGACGAGGAGGAAGGCAAAGGCGGAGCAGCTCGTTTCCTCTGGGAACTGTTGGGAGGATCGCCAATGGCAAGGTCCCCAGCGTTCCTCTTAGACAGCAACAGCACTGGCAGTGGAACTTTGAGCTTCTGGACCAGCGTAGGAGGCCCCCAATAAGCCCGCCTAGCCTCCTCGCAAGACACCCGGTGGTCCATCTTGAACTCATAAGGATTCTCCGTCACCAACCCTAATAGAGACTCCACAGCCTCCACCTCCGTTGGTGAAGGCCTCTCGAGAGGGACTCAAGCACATTACCCCATTCCCTGGATAAAGGGCAATCGTCAGTGACTTTCACAAAGAAAAACCGATCCTTCTAGTTCTTCACCGATTCATATATAGCATTGCTGATGGGCAAGTCCCTGGGGCTGAGAGAGATTCAGTCCCCACTTTGAGTGAATCAAAAAATCACTTTCACCATCTCCACCGTCAACATCCTCGAATGATGGCAGAAGAAAATGCAGAGTGAGCAAAGATAGCGCACAGCGATCGTATGGAACCGTGTGACGGGGACGCACAAAGCTCGGAATATGGTGAGTAGCTCCTCTGGAACAGGAAGACGAAACCCACTCCGAAGATGGGTCTCGTAAACAGTAAAGTATCGGCAAGAGGAGAATAGGCCCTGCCGTACTTGTCCGAAACGGAGAACGCAATGGAGCACGGGATGTTGTACTGCACGTACAGCTCCTTGTTCTCATTGGTCCTAAGGATGGAATGGATTGCAGGTACTTTGGGCACCATGAAAAAGAGAAGGCAAGGAAGCAAAAGAGCAATCGTCGAAGAAGAACAAGGAGAGAAGCAGGAGGAGATTTCAAGCTGCCCCTCCGCTCCTTATAACGATCGTTGCCGCCAAAAAGCAAAGGGACGCCTTGAAAAGGCACGTCAATCATGAAAAAAAACGTCACTTCAGGAGAAGGAAAAGCTAAATCAAATTGCCCATTGCATTTATTGCGAGACTTCGGCCGCCGCTTAGGGCGACACGTGTCAACAATTGATGGTAAACTCAGAAAAGTGCAAGTCCCAAGTAGCTTAGCTACTTGAGTGCCCTGCTGGCGGCAATATAAAGTAGTGCGTCGAAGGTGCATTCTCCGAATTCGAGCGTTTTGGTTAACGAATTCGGTCAACATTATTCTCCTTTCCATTCTCCGGATTCAAGCATTTCAGTCAACGAATCTAGTCAACATCCGCCTCCGTTCAATTCTCCGGATTCAAGCTTACGGTCAACAAATCCAGTCAACATCTGCCTCTGTTCAGTTCTTCAGATTCAAGCGTACGGTCAACGAATTCGGTCAACATCCGCCTGCGTTTAGTTCTCCGGATTCAGGCATTCGGTCAACGAATTGGGTCAACAACCATTCCTTTTTCGACCCGCTTTCTAGAATCAGGAGATCCAGCCAACGGATCCGGTCAACCTTCACTCTGGAATGCGAAATGATAAATAACGTAATATGCGCGGCGACAAAAGACGAAAGCCAAGAACAGCAGGTCTCCTCATTCACTTCCTCCTTACAAGTTGCGCTGCCAGTAGCGTCCCATCTTGTACATACCAAAGGCCTAGCACTTAGGCCACCAGTATAGAGGGCTAGTAATGGGAACGGCTACAGTGGACCAGCCCAATGGGGCAACTGGCCCAGAATTCATAGCGGCCTATTTATCCCAAGAACGGTCAACGCATTAGTTGATCGAAAGAAAATCCCAAGTAGGCTGGACGCAATCCAAAATAAGTGGGACCCAGATTGACATCAGCCTGCAACCTCCTTCTCAAGCTCAACGGTCATTTGCCGTAATTCTTCGCAACTCCACAGATGGAAATCACACTTGTAACAAAAATTCCCCAGAATCAGAGCACATCCTTAAAGGAAAGATCTCGAATCAGGGCGCGATCCTCAGAAGTTGCCCAATGGTCACTACGTGCGGAAGGAAAAGGATTCTCCTTCCTGACCATTGCAACCGAAAATAGCGCCCGCATCCACACAGGAAATGCAGCAATCCTCTTAGAAGGCAGGCATTTCGCCATGCCACCTAAGGATGGCGGTGAAGGCCTGCAGCTATAAAAAGTCATGGAAACTCACTCCATAGACACAATGAAACACGCAAGAAATGCTCAGATGCTTGCACTCTCTCGCCTACGCAAGCTAGTCAAAGCTATCTAGCTCTCACACACCCAATTACGCCCCTCTCTCTCTTGCTGCAAGTTCCCCGCGAACTCAATACATAGAGAGATTGCTCGTCGCAAGCATTCCACAACTAAAGCCACTCTCTCCACAAATGTGCCTCCCACCATCGCTCTCAAACACACTCTTAGCCTCCATCTTTGCATTCACTACATTTTACCTTTTCATTTTCAGAAGGCTATTTACTGATTTGAGTGTCAGATTATTTTTGGTGGGACCAAATCTCACAGTCACCTAACCTTTTATTTGAAGTTGTGGTGTGCATGATCTTAAGCTTAGCGGACGGAAACCGGAATCCAACGGACCATCTTGACCCAAACCCGGTCAAAATTTGGATCTAGGACACATCAAAAAGTATACTAAATACATATTTATTGAATTCATCACAATAAATATAACAGGTTAAGGTATTAGGTGTGGGTTTAGGTTTGATTTTATTCTCATGTAGTGTTTATTATTAGAAGCCACATTGTGCCATTCCATTGCTTAATTCAACGCTTTATTTTTACCTTGAGCATTTCTCTACATTTCAAAATTGAAAACTCAATGCAAGAGATTAAAACCTGATGCGATTTCGACATCGGGAGCCCAATCCAAAAGTCTGAGAGGTTCTTCCACCTATCAGGTACGTCTTTTGGATTGGGCTCTCCCATTGGGTTTGTACTGACAACATTTGCTACTTTGATTGAGATAGCCCCGTACCCAAAAGGGTTGCCTGCGGAGGGTTCTAACTGACAGAGGGACTGACCGAAAAAAAGACCGAGTGAATTGCCCCACCGAGGTTGGCAATTGTTAAAAGGGGTGTAATGATGTGAGTCCCACATCGGGGAGCCCTCCTCAAGAAGAAGGGCTTATAAATCTAAAGGATTCTCCCACCTATTAGGTGCACCTTTTTGGTTGGACTCTCTCATTGGGCTTGTGCTCACAATATTTTGACGATTCCTTCTGCATTTTGTACCTTCCTCTAGCGCCAAATATTACGGGCCTTATTAGTTAAATATATTATAGGAATTATATATTATACAATTAGTTTAATAATTAGCTAAATGTCTCTTATTAATTAAATATATTAAACAATTAGTTTGTTATTTAGTTCCCGGTTTACTACTCAGTTATGGGCCATGCGGTTTGTTACTTTCATCGGTTGGTCTCCAACTGAATTAGTTGGATCTTCACTACTTGTACCCGTGTGCTATAGTGAATTGCCAGAAGAGATAATTTTTGTTTTCTCTCAAAAAAATATTGTGAGCACAAACCTAAAGAGAGAGCCTAACCTAAAAGGCACACCTGATAGGTGGAAAAATCCCTTAGACTTATAAGCCCCTCCCCTTAATGAGGGCTCCCCAATGTGGGACTTGAATCACTGCACCCCCTTCAATAGGCGCCGACCTTGGCGACTACACTTGACAGCGCTTCACTTAGCCTTTTTTTCAGTCAGCCCCTTTGCCGATTAGAACGCTGCATCAGTAGCCCTTTTCGGGCATGAGGGTGTTTCAATAAAAGTACCAAGTGATACATGCTCCATTGGCGAAACCTGTAAATCGAGAAGAAGAAAACGAAAGTAGAGGAGAAAGCAAAGAGGAGGGGAGTTCTATAGAGAGAAAAGACGGAAAAGAAGAGAAAGAATAAGAGTTCGAGAGATAGAGAGAATTTGAGAAATAGAGTGACAAAGAGTCCAAGAGAGAGTAAGAGAGAGAGCAATAGCTGAGATGAGATAAAACAAAAAATATCTCTTCTGTCCATTCACTATAGGACACTGGTACAAATAGTAAAGATCTAACCAATTCAATTGAAAACCAATAGAATAAAGTTGTAATAACCTGGACCTCATTGGAAATATTTTAATGTTTATTGAGATTTTGGATAAATTGGACACTTCAAAATTTAATTTAATATAACGAAAATTTGAAGGAATATCGAAATTTACAGTTTGGCACTTGTGCATTCGGGAGATATTTGATATATATATATTTATTTATAAGTATAATACATATATTATTTGGTAAAAAAAAGGATAAAAAAGAGATAAGATGAGACAAGATAAGGTAAGATAGGGGATGGGGCGTGTTTNAATTCTTATAATATATTTAACTAATAAGACCCGTAATATTACCCATTCTATTATGAAAACCTTATCTTCAATGTTGAACGAGGGAAAATCTTGGTAAATTTCAGCAATGGTCTTCCATGTAGCTATCTCCGGGAATTGAGACTACCTTTGGACAAGTATTTGGGGAGTGATCGAACTGCTGAGTAGTGCATTCCGAAACCCAAATAGTTGACAAAAAAAGGGATGATTGAGAGACCAGGAACTGATGGGTAGATCAATAAGCCTTAATGGAAGATGTTGATCAACAGACAGATTAACAAACAGTTCAACAGGGTGTACAATCCAAACAGATGGTAGTCTCATAATTGGAGGAGCTGCCAAATAGGGTGGTGGAAGAGGAGGTGTAGAGTAAACAGGTATAGCAGTTATTATTGTAACTACTGGTGCAATCCTCTACCCTGGTGACCTACTATTCTGCATGGGGGCATAAGAAGCTACTCATATAGCTGGTAATCTCTGTGGTTATGAGGGGGCACCAAGCTATCACTAGTAGCTGCTGATGCTGCTACCACTGTTGGCAGTTGTCTGGTCTAAGGCAGTGTCCTTTGGCAGATAAGGAAAAAGATCTTGAATGCAATTGCGGCAAGGTGCTGTGGGCTTGATGGTCTTGAAGTCTGAAGGAATTTACAACTCTATCAATACTGGTCCAGAACTCTTAGTGTCAAATATTGCATTCCTATTTTAAACTGTTCTTCAGATGTGTATCCGGGTAGCGCTATGACTTCCATCCTGTCCAGTAACAGAGAAGGAATAGGCTGCACTCCATTTGTTGTAGTCACAAAAAAACACTTTTGAAAGGTCACATGGAACCTTCAAGTAATGATTATTAAATGTCTTGTTAAGTTCAGAGTCTAGAACTTCCAATAATACTACCAATGACGTTTTTTCAATGCCAGGTGGGCCAACAAAACAAAGCACTGGGCCTCTTGCATCTTGTTTCAACTTGTGGTTAGCTAGATATTTAATAATTCGTTACTTGACCTTGACTAATCCATAGTGGTCACGGTCAAGATATTCTTCCATAGCTCTTAAGTCTAATTCATACTCTTCACTGATCTTCCGCCAATGGAGATCAATAAGAAGCCCCAAGTAAATAAGTGAACTACTATATCCTAATTACTGAGGTTGCATCTTCTTAAGCCTTTTTAACTCCCCTTGCGCATGCTCCCAAATAGTTTGAGACATTCCTATACTTTACATCTTTGTTTTAAGAGCAGTTATATCGTCCTCATTACTTATTTTGTCAACAGTAATGCCATTCATTATCCTGTTAAGTCCAGGAAAGAGTGAACACTACAATAATTGAGTTTTAAGATAGATTGCTCCGGGTCTAACGCCTCCCCAAGCACCACAATGAGCATACCAAACATAAATGTCATCCCAAGCACACCAACCAATTTTGTCCCTCAATAGAGGAATGGATTTCTTTTCTAGGAGCTGAAATGTGTTGAGGTATATTTCATTACAAGGAATTTCTCCTGGTGGCTATACAGAATATTCTATCCAAATAGGCATGAAATCTTTCATGATAGATGGAGGCTCCATGCGGATCTTCACTCAGCAACCATGGCATATCGGTGCTTAACCGTCTGCATTGTTTGGCAAAAAGATCTTCCAAAAACCAAACTCATTCCTAGTCATCACATCATCATTAGGATTCCAGTTTGTTGAAGTCTGAGCCGTCTTCATCGGTTATCATACATAAAACTGATGGGGGTAATGCCATTTCAGCACGAGTTAATTTCTTTACGGCTAATTGTGGGGATAGGTTGGGAGGAGAAGGTGGTGTTTTCTGTGGAGGGGGTATAGTAGTAGATAGTTGTTTGGGAAGTATGGGGTGATGGAAATTGGGTCGTTCCGTATCAAATTTTTCCTCCGCTAATTTTGCCATGCAAATGGCTTCAGACAACAACCCGGGGTTTAATAGCAATAGTTCTCGGCATATATCATCTCGAAGCCTTGATATAAAACAATTCAAGAGATTAGTGGTTGTCTGGTAGTTGAGTAGAGAGTGTCTCGAACTCGTCCATGTATGCAACAACAGAGGTGCTTTGGCGAAACTTATACAAAGTTGCTTCATGATTCAAGTGAGAGGAAGCAATTAGAGCATCGAATGGTAATTGAGACATTACCAGCAGGATTTGCACTGGTTGGGGTAAAATACGAGAGAATAGGGTCGTGAACGATGAGGAAGGTGGAAGCAATGGGCAATGGATGACATTGCTGTTGACAAAATAAATAATGAGGACGGCATGACTACTTTTGAAACAAAGATGCAAAGTGCAGGAAAGCCTCCAACGATTTAGAAGCATACGCAAGGAGAGTTAAGGTGGCTTAAGAAGATACAACCTTAACAACCACGATATAATAGTTCACTTGTTTACCTATGGCTTCTTACTAATCTCCCTTCGCTGAAGATCAGTGAAGAACATGAATTCGACTTAAGAGCTATGGAAAAGTTTCTTGACCACAACCACTATAAATTAGTCAAGATCAAGCAACGAATTATTAAATATCTGGCTATCCACAAGCTAAAACCAGATGCAAGAAGCCCAGTACTTTGTTTTGTTGGCCCACCTGGGGTTGGAAAAACATCCTTAGCAGCATTATTGAAAGTTTTATACCCTGAATTGAACAAGACATTTAACAATTATTACTTGAAGGTTCCATTTGACCTTTCAAAAGTGGTTTTTATGGCTACAACAAATAAAGTACAACCTATCCCTCCTCCGCTACTGGATAGGATAGAAGTAATAAAGCTGCCCAGATTCATACCTGAAGAACAGCTTAAAAAAACAATGCAGCATTTGACACCAAGAGTTCTGGACCAGTATGGATTGAGTTCTGAATTCCTTCAGACTCCACTACCATCAAGCCCACAGTGTCCTGCTGCAATTGCGTCCAAGATCTTTTTCCTAATCTACCAAAAGACATTGCCCCGAACCAAACAACCGCCAGCAATGGCAGCGACAACAACAGCTGCTAGTGATAGATTGGTGCCCCCTAACAACCACAGAGATTACCAGCTGTAGAAGCAGCTCCTTATGCTGTAATTCGGCATAGCATGGCACTGGGCCAGATGATAGCACCGGTCTTATGCCCCAATTCGGCATAGCATGGCACTGGGCCAGATGACAGCACCGGTAGTCACAACAAAAACTGTCGTGCCTATTTACTTTGCACCTCCTCTTCCATCACCTCATTTGATGACTCCTCCAATAATAAGACTATCATCTGTTCATATTGCACCCCTATTAAACTGTCTATTGATCTATCTATTGATTAACATCTTCCATTTAGACCTGCTGATATGCCCACTAGTTCCTAGGGCTCTCAGTCACCCCTATTTTTCTTATTAGCTACTTGGGTTCTTAAATATACAACTCACTAATACGATCACTCCCCAAATACTTATTTAGAGGCGGTCTCAATTCTCGGAGGAAGCTACGTGAAAGGCCATTATTGAAATTTACCAAGATTTTTCCTCGCTCAACCTTGAAGAAAAAGTTCTCTTGATAGAAATGGTAACATTACGGGCCTTATTAGTTAAATATATTATATGGATTATATATATAATTAGTTAAATAATTAGTTAAATATCTATTATTAGTTAAATATATTACACAATTAGTTTGTTATTTAGTTCCCGATTTGTTACGCGGTTATGGGCCATGTGGTTGTTACTCTGTACGGTTGGTTTCCAACTGAATTAGTTGGATCTTTACTATTTGTGTCGGTGTGCTATAGTGAATGGTCAGAAGAGATATTTTCCGTTTTCCCTCATCTCTGCTATAAGTTTCTCTCTGACTCTCTGTCACACACTCTCTCTTAAATTCTCTCTCTCTCTGCAACTCTCATTCTTTCCCCTCTTTTCCTTCTTTTCACTCTGCAAAACTCCCCTCCCCTTTGCTTCTATCTTATTTTTCTTGATTTACAGGTTTCACCGTTGGAGCACATATTAAAACCACATAGAATTCCAAATCAAAATGTGTTATAACTGTGGAATGTGAATAGTGATCATAGCTATCCCTTGTAATAAAATGATTTTATTGTCCTTTTTTGAATTTTGTGATAGTTGAACTCTATTAACTAACCAAATTTCATAAGCTCAAGGGTTATATAAGGAGCCCTCATCTTCCGTTTACAAATAACACCTCCCTTATTGTGGGTGCCTCTCACAAAATATTTCATAAATGAAAAAGAAATTTCAATAACATGTGAAACAAATCGACAATATACTACTTTTTAATAAATGGAAATAATATGAAATCTACTTCCACTACCATTAATGTTGGGTTTTGGTCACTCTCTTATAGGTATCACAACAAACGGATAGTTATCAGAAAATCGCGTGATATTCAAGTAAGAATCATAATGTTTGCACGCGCAAAGTGCCAAAAGTAGTGGCACCTACACCCGATGAGCGCCTAAGGTGCCAATTCCAAAAGGTGCGTGTTCGAGGCATGGCCGACGGATGCCCGATGCATCATTCCTAGCGGCACCCATGCCCGAGGCGCTCCTGACAGGAGCTCGAGTGCGGTTTGCAGTATAAAAATGCACTTGGGTATTCTGAAATCAAATCTCATACAATGAGCATTGCACAGAGAGAGAGAATAAAAAAAGAGAGAAAAAAAAGAGGTTCAACATCCGATTGAGGTCAGATTTGAATTCCATTATTCACTAAAGTCGGATACGTTATTCTAGAGTAGATTTTTAAAGCGTATCTCGTTTGATTACCATTATTTCTCGTTGTATACTTTATTGTGGATTGTTAGGTGTATTGAAAGTGTTGTAATCAATCATTCTTCACTCAAGATCGTAGTGAAGGGATTTCAGAAGAGGTACTTGTAATAGGCACTATTATTATTATAATGGATTTATTCAAAATTTGTCCCGTGGTTTTCCATAGGTTAAAAAGGATTTTTCACATTAAAAACATTATGCATCATTATGTTTCTTGTACTCACAAGTTTGATTGTTGACATGTAACGAAGGATTCAGGTTTTATTCTGCTGCGTCGGATTATATGTATCTGGGTTGAACCCCAAGAATTAGTTTGTATTTTTAATGAAAATTTAGTACAAATGCAATTAACAAATAAATAGACTAGAAACCTGAAATAAATAAATAAGTAAATAGACTAGAAAAGACAATTAACAAATGCAATTAACCTAACAAATCAAGTTCAACTCAAAATATCAAAAGGACCAAATATAATCACCCTGCCATAGGCATTGACATCCAGTTCACTCTTTAAAAGCTCGGTGACGTCACACTTCAAATACTTCTGCATGGCATCACGCTTCTTTATTAATCTCCTCAATTCGTCACTTAATCATCCATAACGCCGATTTACTGCATAAATTTTAAAATGCTCAGGAAACTGAGAAAAACAAATCAAAGAACATTAAACTCAAAGAAACGAAGAAAGACATATGCCAAAAAATAAAATAAGAACAAGAAAAAGAGCACCATAATTCTAGAGAGACAGAGAGAAAAGGAGATCGAACCATTCATCTCGGAAACTATTGCGGCCAAAAGCTTCCATAACTTTTGCAGGAAGATACATTTCAAATAACTAACCCGAATATTTCGAATCGAGTCGTAAAATCAAAACGCAGATATCAAGATTACAACGAAGAAACTTATGCTTGAAATATCAAGATATCAAGATTTCTATCACAATATTTAGCACCATTAATTTCATTCTTTAATTATCCTTTAAATTTGGAATATACACAAACCCACTTACACATATAGAACATACATTTCTAATGCAAGAGATATACATCATAAATGCCATCCATAATTTGAAGCATATATATATGTCCATACACATGAATGCCTGAGCACCAATATACATAAATATATATACACACAAATGGCCACTCATACCCATGC